>CAXITT010000424.1:344778-361605 GCA_964033795.1 Lymnaea stagnalis | reverse complement strand
GGCAAGTCTGCTGTCATGGCAAGTCTGCTGTTATGGCTAGTCTGCTGTCATGGCAAGTCCGCTGTACCGGCAAGTCTGCTGTCACGGCACGTCTGCTTTCACGGCAAATCTGATGTCACGCAAGTCTGCTGTCACGGCACGTCTGCAGTCACCGAAAGTCTGCTGTCATGGCAAGTCTGCTGTCATGGCAAGTCTGCTGTCATGTAAAGTCTGCCGTCACGGCAAGTCTGCGGTCACGGCATGTATGCTGTGATGGCAAGTCTGCTGTCACGGCAAGTCTGCTGTCATGGCAAGTCTGCTGTTATGGCAAGTCTGCTTTCATGGCAAGTCTGCTGTAACGGAAAGTCTGCTGTCACGGCACGTCTGCTTTCACGGCACGTCTGCTGTCACGGCACGTTTGCTGTCACGGCACGTCTTCTGTCACGGCAAGTCTGCTGTCATGGCACGTCTGCTGTCACGGCACGTCTGCTGTCATGGCAAGTCTGCTGTCATGGTAAGTCTCCTGTCACGCACGTCTGCTGTCACATAAAGTCTCCTGTCACTCGCTTGGCTAAACCTCAAATGTCTACTTGTAAAACGAATTACATCAGCCGTGGAAAGCATATTGAGACTGACAGAGAGAAAGAGAGATAGAGCGAGAGAGAGAGAGACAGAGAGAGTGTTCAATATTATGTTTAACACTAGCTCGCTATGTGGATTTCTCTTGATTCTCGTCTGTATGAAGATTCAGGTGCTTTCCCAGTAAACGTGTTCCACAGATTCGTATATTCTTAGACATATTCAGCATGTGCCAAAACCTGCAGTACTGAAATTCTCGTATTTTGAATACGTGCTTGCGTTTATCAACGGCAGACTGAGACAGGTGAAACGTGACCATAGAAATGAAAAGAATTACAAGCATGGGTCTCTCCACGCAGAAAAAGAAGCCATTCATAGATCAAAATTGAGCAAAAGTTTTGATTCTCCATTAGTGAAAGTAAAGTTTGACCGTAATTTAAAAAAGGCGGACGACCCATTCAGAGAGAGAGAGAGAGGTTATTTTTTATAGAGTCCAAGTAACACTGTTTTGAAGTGGTGCTCTATCAAAAGAAGGGAAAGTCTGATTGAACTAATAACGAATGTGACTTTCTCTCGAAGACTCATTCGTTCCTATAAAACCTATCTGCTTCAAACAACATAGCCTTACATTTATATAATGCATCATCATGGCTCACACATCTGACTCGCATATCTGGCTCGCATATCTGGCTCCGACGAGCATTGCCCGTGACTTAAATCTAAAATGGTAGTGTGGTGATACGTCGGGAGTGGGAAGTCACTAATAATTGCTGCGCGCAGGATATTGTGTTGCATCGTGCGTGGTGTGGTTTGAGAGAGTTAGTATTTCAATGAACGCCCTCCCTGCCATTTACTTGGGGACGTATATTGATGGAAATTATGACGTATTGTCTAAATTGTCTTGGGCATAGTGCATTTTCATAGGCAGTCGTCAAATGAACCTTGTGGTGGATCGTTGTGTACTGGTTCGCCTTCGTGTGGTGAGCTGCGATATACAGATGTTTAATTACATGTACACATATATGTATAGTTATAAAGTTACATTACTTATAGAAAATGAGTTGTATTACATTCCGTGTTATTAAGACATGGCAATGGTGAAGAAGCGGACGAAAGAAACTCATCAAATAGATCGAATTGTGACATAAATTGTTACGGACTGTGTGTGACACTTTCTGTGTATTAGTGAAACACGTCACACTCAGTCACACAATTCTTAGCCACATGAATACTTAGTACCAAGTCACGCCAATACGTCACACACATTCGCACCAATACTTAACACTCAGCCGCGTCAAAACGTCGCACTCATTCGCACAACACTTTGCACTCCGTCGCACCAATACTTCCCCCCTTTGCACTCAGCCGCACCAGGCTCTTGATATTTATTCCCTTTCAAAATTTCTTCTTTCTAAAATCCATCATGTTAAAATATCGGTAAATTTCTGTCTATATACATCACGTTTTGCTTTCTTTCAACAAAAAAAAAGCACTCAATATGCACAATTTTATGTTCCATCTTAGAAAATGTCTTTGCTCAAGGCTAAATCAATGCCACTCCCGAACTAATCCACTTTTTAGAAAATAGCTTTAAGTTGCACTCCCCGCCCCGCTACCCCCTACCCACTTTTCTGATCAAAATAAGTGACGTAACACATTAGATAAAGCCTTCACTTTATACTTCCCGGGTCATCATGTGACGATTTTATTGCGTTTCTTGTTGTGTATAAGGGGAGAGCACTGAATTTGTTTTAAAAAAAATAAAGGGAGAGCAGTCATCTTGTTTAAAATCCTCCAGTTCAGCATTCGCTCTGAGCACGTACATTGGACCCGGTCGAGACATGTATTATAAAAGCAAACCATGCGGATGCTTGCATTCTGACAATGCGGCGATGAGAGAGCCTTCTAAACGCGTTTTCAGATTAGCGACAAAGATATTCATGAGGGGAAGAAGAACCCTTCTAAGAATAATGCCATCAGAGTTATCGTGCCATGGTTGAGCTTTCGTGTTTTGCTTCTTTCTTTGCGTTGCTGCTTGCTGCTGATGTAGATGAGTAACAAGAAAAAAAAAAAGAATTCTTTCCCAACATTCACACAATCTTCTTCCGAAGTTTGGGAGCATGAAATTGTGAAAAATAATGCAGAAAAAAAATTCAATCATAGTGGATGTAGATGAGGTTGTAAATGAAAATTAAAAATGAAATTTTGCAAAAGAAAATGAATGGAACAAAAAATTTACATTAAAAAAAAACAAAAAACTGTATCCCATTTAAGAATGTATGGCCTCATTATGTTCATAAAGCTTCCGTGTTACATTCTTTACACTGTTTTTAGTGAAAAACGAATTATTTCTCAATTTGAAAATGTTCTTTGTGAATGTGCACCGTGTTTACTGATCAGAGCGAATGGGGCATTTTCATTTTAATGTGTGATCCGTGCAAATGTAAAGAGATGCACCGATTAAAGAAAAAGAGAAAAAAAAAATGTAACGGCAAATGGAGACAAGCATGTTCTTAATGGTAGACACATGTCCGATTGAGAATAGATATTTTAACATTGAAATGTTTGACACGTCTCAAAGACAGAGGAGGAGTCCATCATCAAAAAACACATATTGTCATTGAGTAAAAAAAAAATTACGTAACTTGATGGATTCTTCCAGAAACTCCATGGAACTTCCAGCCATTCATCGCTAGCGATGGTCTGACCGGTGGGCTGTTAATTTTAAGGAAAATAGTTAAGACATCACGTGATGATTGAATAGTGACACAGCAATAAACACTCAAAATGCCTGAGTGAAAAACTTTTCATTGAAAGACTAACGAGTGAATTTAGAAATCAAATTGCAATAAACTTAGCTAGTTAAGTGGAAGAACCTGTCTGTAAAGGATTTGAGAAATGATCATAAGCGAGCATTACAAATGTGTATATTTGCTCGGTCTCCAGCATGCGAGCGTGTATAGTTTCTCGGTTGGTAGCTTTTAATCGTGTATAGTTGCTCGTCTCCAGCATTTAAGCGTGTCTAGTTCCTCAGTATTTAGCTTTTTAGCCTGTATAGTTGCTTGGTTTCCAGCATTTGAGCGTGTATAATTGCTCGGTCACCAGCATCTGAGCGTGTATAGTTGCTCGATATTTTGCATTTAAGCGTGTATAGTTGCTCGATATTTTGCATTTAAGCGTGTATAGTTGCTCGATATTTTGCATCTGAGCGTGTATAGCTGCTCGGTATTTTGCATTTGAGCGTGTATAGTTGCTCGGTATTTTGCATTTGAGCGTGTATAGTTGCCTGATCTCCAGCGTTTGATCGTATATATTTGTTCAGCTTTCAGCAATGAACGTGTATAGCTGCTCAGTCTGCAGCATTTTAGCGTGCCGTTTAGGTCGGTGTCCTCTTCCAGCAATTTCCAGCAATTTCCAGCAATTTCCAGCAATTTCCAGCAATTTCCAGCAATTTCCAGCAATTTCCAGCAATTTCCAGCACATAATCTCAAACCATAGAAAAATGTACAACAGTGCCTTAAACATTGGTCTGTTGCTTCTATGTATTGATACGAAATTTAATGGTTAATTTAATGAGCAAATCTGTTCTGTTAAAACTGAAATGTTTTATGGTTAGAGAGTAACGCATCAATTGATCCTGGCCAAGTACGAGGGGCCATCACTTTTTAAAAAAAATTCCCCTTTGTTATCTTCGCTTTTGTGGGTTTAGAGTAAAATGTTCTGACGGCAATTACTCACCGCAGTAGACAAGATTTGTCTTAAAAAGCTCACGGGAGTAGACATCATTGGTCTTACAAACCTCACCGGAGTAGACATCATTGGTCTTACAAATCTCACGTGAGTAGACACAAATTGGTCTTACAAACCTCACTGGAGTAGACATTATTTGTCTTACAATCCTCACCGAAGAAGGCATATTTGGTATTACAACCCCCGGAATAATTTTACCTAAAAAAAAAGAAATACTTCACCAGAGTGCCAATGGCACATACAATTGGAATCATTTATTTGAAATCAATGTACACGTTAGAATCTAATTTTAAGACCTATATCCAGTAAAGAAGAATCTGAACATTTGACTACTATACTCCTTAGAAACTTAGAATACCTTAAAACTATTGGAATAGATGCTTGAAAAAAGAAAAAACACAACTGTGAAACAATTATTTTTTTTTACACTCTAAAGAATCGTCTACAAAACCCTTAAAACCCTCTAAAGTATACCTTTGACTAGTATACTCATGAGAACGTTAGAATACCTTAATATTATTGGAATTAATGCATGGGGAAAAAACCCTGTAAAAATGCTCACGATGGGATTTAATGTAGAATTTAGTGTGATTATCTTCAAAGAATTTAGTGTGATTATCTTCAAAGAATTTAGTGTGATTATCTTCAAAGAATTTAGTGTGATTATCTTCAAAGAATTTAGTGTGATTATCTTCAAAGAATTTAGTGTGGTTATCTTCAAAGAATTTAGTGTGATTATCTTCAAAGAATTTAGTGTGATTATCTTCAAAGAATTTAGTGTGATTGTCTTCAAAGAATTTAGTGTGATTGTCTTCAAAGAATTTAGTGTGATTATCTTCAAAGAATTTAGTGTGATTATCTTCAAAGAATTTAGTGTGATTATCTTCAAAGAATTTAGTGTGATTATCTTCAAAGAATTTAGTGTGGTTATCTTCAAAGAATTTAGTGTGATTATCTTCAAAGAATTTAGTGTGATTATCTTCAAAGAATTTAGTGTGATTGTCTTCAAAGAATTTAGTGTGATTGTCTTCAAAGAATTTAGTGTGATTATCTTCAAAGAATTTAGTGTGATTATCTTCAAAGAATTTAGTGTGATTATCTTCAAAGAATTTAGTGTGATTATCTTCAAAGAATTTAGTGTGGTTATCTTCAAAGAATTTAGTGTGATTATCTTCAAAGAATTTAGTGTGATTATCTTCAAAGAATTTAGTGTGATTATCTTCAAAGAATTTAGTGTGATTAGATCTATCTTCAAAGAATTTAGTGTGATTGTCTTCAAAGAATTCAGTGTGATTATCTTCAAAGAATTTAGTGTGATTGTCTTCAAAGAATTTAGTGTGATTATCTTCAAAGAATTTAGTGTGATTATCTTCAAAGAATTTAGTGTGATTGTCTTCAAAGAATTCAGTGAGATTATCTTCAAAGAATTTAGTGTGATTGTCTTCAAAGAATTTAGTGTGATTATCTTCAAAGAATTTAGTGTGATTATCTTCAAACACCTTGTAGGCCAAATTTAGATTAGAACAATTTGTGTGCGGAAAGCAAGATTCAGAATCTATACAAATTAGACTTCTCTATGTGTTCTTAGGTGTGATTGAAACACTATAATCTATATGAAGAGATGAATAATCAATTGGGAAAGGTTAATCAGATGAAGTCCCAAACCACCGCTCCCCCATCTTATTGACGCCAAGGTTTTAAAAAAAAAAAACGGTTCAATATTTTTTTTCTTTTGAAATGACGTTTTAGTAAGTGTTTTCTAAGGACTTGGAAGCAATGGAGATGGATTAGATGTTTTAAGGCTTCTACGAGTTACACGTAGCGTTGTCAACAACAAATCATATTTTCACTCATAATTTTCATACATTCTTTGTTAGACGAAAGCCTGGTCACGTGATCAGGTACACAAATAGAGACACGGGATGTTAGCTTTTTAAAATAAATAAGTTTATCAATCTCCTACATTTCATTTGATATTGACTGTTTAACTGATAGATTGTGAGGTTATCAACTGTCTGACATATTTATCGTGAGGCTGTCAACTGTTAAACAGCTAGATTGTTAGGTTGTAGACTGTTTAACAGTTAGATTGTGAGGTGGTCAACTGTTTGAGAACAAGATTGTGTGGTTGACTAGTGTGAAACGGCTAAATTCTGACGTTTTCAACTCTTTAACAGCTCGGTTTTGAGACTATCAACTGTTTATCATCCAGTTTGTCAGACTGTCATCCGTCCTATAGTTGTAGAGAGACCTGCTATTAGGGTTAGAAAAACTCAAACGTGGATGTGTGAGTCAGTGTCAGTAACATTCAATCGACTCGTCCCGACAAATGGTGTTGTCTCTAAGGGGGTGCAGTACTGTGGCTGCACCAGGTCACACCCTTAGAAGGGTGGGGGGTGGTGGTGGTGTTACCCAAAGTTACCAAGACAAAACAATACAAATCTACGGACAAGTATTCTAAATTTCCGGAAGTGTTATAAAAAAGCAAAAATTTATAAAGAAACCTAATTGTGGAAATCACGAAGGTGAAATAATAAAAAAAACAACAACCATATTTCTATGATTCTATATCTATATTTCTATGACTATGTCTATGTTCTATATCTGTATGTCTATATTTCTAAGACTATATGTATTATTTCAAAAATGAAATACATATGCGTTTATTACAATTACTCTACGTCGCTTGATAATAAGACATGAGCTTTTCTTACAATGCCTTAGGTCAGTATATGACATTCTCACCAGAAGACCTGTTTGAAAGAACGTTCAACATATGTTTTTACATTGTCTCATTTTGTACGTGCATCTTAAAGTTCTTACGGACATTTACGGACCAATAATTGTGTGTCTAATTTCTTTCGGATTCTCAAAAAATTTACGGAGACACTGGTTGTACACAATGGAAAAGTGCGAATTTCGCAGAGTTCGTTTGAGTCGGTTTCACAGCATATTTAAGTTGAATACAAGAGCAGGATGTAACCAGACGGAATTAAACCAAAAATGCAAAAACCTCAACATGAGGTAGCCACAAGAGCATGGAGCCACCAGAGAGTCTGGTGCTTTTTTTCAATATGCTTAGGCAAGTTTCGCCCCAGTTGCGATGTGACACAATCACAAAGTAGAATCATGTGTAGACACCCTGTTAGAGGGCGTCTGTCGCCACCCCTTGATGGGATGGGGCGTTTTGTGGAAGAGACTGCAATCAGGTTAGCAAGAAAAAAAATGAGTTAAACAAGGTATGGGAAAACCTGAAAAAAAAGAACGCAACAAAACAACGAACGTGTCGGCAGAAAGCCTGCGTCCGTAAAAAAAAAATTACAAAAAAATAATATTTAAATAATATATAATAAAATATATATATATATATATATATATATATATATAGTTGTTTTTACTTAAATGCAGCTTCTGTAGTTTGTTTTATATATTGCTATGGCTTTATATGTTGAATCGTGTCGTCCAAGGCTCCAGATTGTCCAGGCAAAGTGACGAAGTTAAGGATCGATCAATATTTGAAGTTTTCTAGACTTTTTAAAATCTCTAATAATCCAACAATTATTTGTAACGATCTGTGTATCTGTGGCTAATTGTAAGACTAGCTTTCAAAAAAAACAAAAAAAAACATAACGACTCATCAAAGCGCTATTATGAACTAATATGAAATAGTCCAATCTTTCAAGTGTTGTGATTTTGTTGTTGAGGGGATGAGCTGAAGAATGATCACTTTGAAGAAGTGATTGACAGGCTTGCATCTTTGAAGCCAAGAAAAGCCAAGTTTTAACTGTTCAGATTTATGTTTCGAAAAAAAATTATTTAGATTGAATGTTTTTAGTAAAACGTTGTCATATTAAATTTTAGGTTTTCTTCTTAATTCGTGTCTTTTTTTAGGTCTTATTGATTTGATAAAAATAATTACAAAAGATTATTGATGATCTGGTTAAACATTACATGGTGCAGGTTGTCGTTGGGGGGTGGGGGATGTCCAAAAAAGTGGGGGACTGAGGGTGTCGCTATGAGTTTACGGCACCAAATGAAACCAACGCTAGTGGCGCCTCTGCTATCCACATGGACACAATGTTGTGAATGTGTAATAGAAAACGTGTCCAGTTAGTTTTTAAATCTGTTATAAAAGTATCAATTGGAGTAAGTGCCGCCAGTATTTAATGGCGAGTCAATGGGTGTAAGGGCCGCCAGTATTAAATTTAGTGTTCAGGGGTGTAAGTGCCGCCAGAACTAAATGGCGGATCCATGGGTGTAAGTGCCTCAAGTATTAAATATTGCATCTCGACATTAACACCGCCGGTAATAAATTGTTTATGAAGACATTAACACCGCCAGCAATAAATGGTGTATCTGGACATTAACACCGCCAGTAATAAATGGTGTATCTGGACATTAACACCGCCAGCAATAAATGATGTATAACGGCATGCAAGTGTGTTCATCAGCTCCCGTCATGGACAATTTTACTACCCCAACATTCTCCATACGTCCAGAGAAGACCAGCTATAATTAAAACGTGGACATGAATCATCAAAGACTAAATCGTTTCGTTCAGAATCACATATTTCCAATGTTTGGTTTCTAAATTCAATTAGTTGTTTTTGATGTACATTGTTGTGATGGTACATGCATAACTCGAGACGAACGTATAAGTCGATTTAATACGGTTAAATTTACAATTGTGACTCTTTGGGCGTGGTCTTGCGGTGGCCAGCTTCTAGCTTGGAACCAAAAACAATCCCTTTTTTTTATTAGATGTTCTAAAGTCTAGTACGGTGGTCGGCAAAATCCTGGCTCGCGAGCCGCGTGCGGCTTTTAGTGACCTATGTGCGGCTCGGCAAGTCGACCACAAGTGTGTTTTGATTCTTAAGAACACAATTCTTGACAGGTTCTTTAAAGGAAATTTGGCTCTCAAAAATGTTTAATCATCCTGCTACTGATTTTTTTTGTGGCTTTCTTGACTAATGAGTCTAGCACATCGTCACACCGATGGCGAACGAGAAAAAAAAACGAAGATTAAGGAAAAACTCCATAAATAAAAGCGAAAATGGAATTGTTTATAGTAATCCCGCATCATAATGAACATTTTTTAAAGAAATATTTCCGGCCTCGTCATTGACGACATCAGCATTTAATAAATTGAAGACACATGTTCAAACAAGAAGATTCCATCAAAGTTGTAACCGATTTCAAAACATTTTTTTCAATGTTAACAGATCTTTGACTCAGTCCTTGTGGTTAGTTTGAATTGAGCTTAAAATCAACATAAGCAAACCTGGATATCATCCATCGAGACGGATATAAATACAAATATTTAATGGATTAACTAGAAGGTCACACTTAGAAATGAACTGAAAAAAGAAATTGGAAAACGTGTAAATATCATTTATCGATAATTGGTATACATCGGTGCATCTTTCTTGAACTAATTATAGTTAATTGTTTTAATTATGCTAACTGTCTTCTATTCGCATAATTTCGATGTCGAAACCTCCCTCCCCCTTATTTATTTCGTAGCTATGTCAATACCACCAGCAGGAAGAGATAATTACCATAAAGTTTCCGAATATTTGTTAAGTTGTTAGAAGTTGCCAATCACATCATTGACCTGAGAACACCCATGATCAAAAGCGTCAATTAAATGAAAACCCTCGAAAAGTTTTTTTTTCCCCCCTAGTTTAAAAATCTCTTTCGTTAAACCTGTATACCTTCTAAAAGTCAATAAGATTCTGAAATCTACGGCATCGATATATGACTAAAACACAAGGCAGATACCAATAATTTGAAACTGTTCAATGTTCAAGCTGTTGAAAATGTCGAAAATTAATGTAAAAAAAAAAAAGAAACATCATAAGATGATTAGACGTTCAAGAAAATTCATTATAAATCGAGGTGATTATTTCTTAGTTAATGAGACAGCGCTTCCAGCCACGTACATGGCAGGTTCACGCTAATGTTTAAATAACACACGTATCATTAGCGTAATCAACTACCAAGATCTACTATTTATCTTTTCATAACATCCAGAGGGGCTTTTTAGGACAAGCTCACACATTAGCACCAAAAATGCATGCAGTCGTGTAATTTGTCGAAACATATAATCAAATGTTGCAACATTTTAAAGCGAGTAAAACAGTGGTGTTACATTGTTGGGTTTCATCCGTTAACTATAAGTAACGCTTTTAAAAATAAAACAGCAACACAAAAGTAAACAGGGCTAGAATGATAACGGTATCCGAAGACAGAAATAACCGTTCCCGTCTTGGCCCAGACGCATACGGTGGTTCGTTCCGTTTCGAAGTAGTTCCGGACTTGTTGACGCTCGAGGAGTTAGACCTGTTCATGTTCATCAACAACATCGTCCTGGGCTGTCCGGTCTGCATCGTGGGGATAGTCGGCAACGCCGTCAACCTGATCGTTTTTTACAAGCAAGGTTTCGGGGACACCATCAACGTCACCATGTTCGCCCTGGCGCTCTCCGACCTCAGCCTCCTGATCAGCTCGCTGTGGATGAACTTCCTGTCCGCGCCCTGGCTGCACAGGTCGTTTCTGGGATTCGAACCGCGGGACGTCATGCTGCTGACCGGCGGCTGGCCTCACATCTGCTTCTCGCGGATCACGTGCTGGATCACTGTCTTCATCACGTTTGAGCGATGCCTGTGCATCACTTTGCCATTCAAGGTCAAACAGATCCTGACCCCTAAGGTCGTGTTCGTGGCCGTGGTGTGGATCTACTTCCTGTCGTTTATCGGGATTTCGCCGTGCTATGTTTCTTTTGGTTTGATGTGGTGGGTCGACCCTTGGACCAATATGACGTATATTGGAAGCACCATGATGTTGAATGAACAGGTTTTCATCAAAAACACCTACCTCCAGCTGTCCCTTCAGTTTATCTCATTTGTGGCCATCGTAGCGCTGACCATCACCCTCGTCATACAACTTCAGCAGAACACAAAATGGCGGGCGTCGGCCACGACCAAGACCGAGCAGACCGGCGCCATGTCCAACAGGGATAGGAGAATCGTGCGAATGATCATCCTCATCACCTTCATCCTCATCGCTTGCTTCTGCCCTGGGAACCTGCTACAGGTCGCGTGGCTGATCGAGCCCAAGTTCAGCACGGGCGGCGTCTACAACAACGGCCAGATGGCGTGCTGGATGTTCGCGTTCCTCATGGAGACGATCAACTCCAGCGCGAATGTTTTCGTCTACTACAACATGAGCACCAAGTACAGGGAAATATTTCAGCAGTTATTCTGTGGTAAAGAGGACGCGAAGCTGAAGAGATAGTCCGAATGGCTATTTGAACACAGTCGTGCGGTTACATAGGGCGAGGAGTATCACGTCTAAGATATGTTGTCGCTTTTAAATACTTAAGAGAAGCAAGTAATTATCATTGTGAATTGTTTAGTTGAAAGAAAAAACAACTTATCAAGTATAGCGTTACTATGAAGATAATTTACTGTTAAATGCTTTATTTTAATTTGCTTTTTTTTTTTTTTTTTTTTTTTTTTTTTTTTTTCGCAAAATCTTCGGATGGCTTACCGGCGACTTCCCGTCATGCTATCGAGCTGAAACCTGGCCTTATCCGTACCCATAAAACCCCAGTTTTCCCCTTAGGGAAGATGAAGGAAATATGATGCAATGATTTCTTAAGACCTGTAACAATAGACGGGATTTATACTTTGTTTTCAGGGGTTGATTTTTTAATTAAATATATTTGCTAACAATAGTAGAGCTGTAGTTTCTGGTACCGTTATCATTATATAAAGCTGATTGTCCCTTCTTAACTTAAAATATGCTACCTAGTTGGTCACTTTTAATGGTGTAGTCATTCGTTTTATATGTAGAAATTACACATTAGACAGCAATTAAAAACGATGTTAAATTAAACATCTTTTGCAATGTAGATATAATTTATGTCGTTAAACAAAAAAAACAAAAAAGTTACACAGTTGACAAGCTACAGATTCTGTCAAGGAACTCTACCGTTCAAGTATGCTAAACAAAGTCATTAAATAGAACATGGAATAAATGACGTAATTCAGATTTTCTTACATTAACTATAAATAACAATAACCTAGTTTGGTCAAGGCTAGAACTCAGCTTTTCGCATGTTGTACGCGTTTCAGAGATAAAAACAATAACCTTTAAGCCGAATGGATTTTACAAAGTAATTTTAGTCTAAAACAGTCGTTCTCAGTGTTACTAGTATATCGCGGGGATAAAACCATATGTTAGTGATACAATCACATGATGTTATACTTTATTCATATGGAGAGACAACCACATTTGGTAATATTTTATTCAAAGGGGAGCAAATCACATCATGTTATACTTTACTCATAGGGAAGCCAACCACATCATGTAGTATTTTTTCGTTAGGAGAAAACCACATGATGTAATATTTTATTCATAGGAGAGCCAACCACATGATGCAAGATTTTATTTGTAGGGGAGACAACCCACGTTATGTAATATTTTATTAGTAGGGAAGATCACCATATGATGTAATATTTATTCACAGGGGGGATGACCACGTAACGTAATACTTTATTGATAGGGAAGACAACCGCATGATGTAATATTTTATTAATAGGGGAGACAAACATATTATGTAATATTTATTCATAAGGGATCGAGCCCCGTGATGTAATATTTATTCATTGGGAGACAACGATGACGTACTATTTATTCACAAGGGGCACAACCACATGATGTAAAAAAAATTTCAAAGGGTAGATAGCCACATAATGGAACATTTTAGGTATAAGATAACACACACACAATCTCAAACGAAATAGGACCCTTTCGGACTGAACTCAGGTCAGGGGGCGTAACCCATGATGCAATCCCTGCCCCCGCAACATTTTGGTCACCATACCCAGCCTCCTTATGTGTTCACTCCTTAAGGGGCAATTTTTAAACGTTTTCATATTTAAAATGAATTTATAAAACTTAAATTAACAACAACACCAAAAAGCAACATGTTGTACACAACGTCTACAAAATTTAATGTTCAATTTCAATTCAATAATTGTTGGAGAATGAGTTTGTGTCAACACTAAATGAAGACATCTACAACGTCAACAATGACGAGGCTGATCAATTCTGATGAATACCCGTGTGTGTTTAATTATTGTGATTTTCGTGTGATGTTTGTTTATGTCATATTTCATCTTAATTATACGTTATACAATATAAAACGCGAACACTCTCATCCGGCGTCAGGGTTTCGTATCCAACTCAACCCAATCATAATAAGAATATATTTGAAACTTGATTATTTACAGAAAAGTTTGGGGAAATCATAATGGCAATGATGTATACAAATACAGGCTGTGAGTTTTTTTTTTTCAGAGCTGAATAGCAAGGTTACTTTTTTTTTATCATGTGTTGGTTTGTTCAGAATAATAATAATAATAATGATAATAATACAGTTTATTTCAAAAACACGCTTCATCCCCAAAGGCTCGAAGCACGGTACAAAGTAAAAAAAAAATATTTTAAAAAATTAAACAAATCTATACTTTACCACAATTAAAACAAACGCAACACTACATAACTAATGACAAGCCAACATGTGGATTAACATGGAGGAGACTTACAGCTTTTTTCAGACAAAGAGCAAAAAATTAACTGAGAAATTTTTGGAAGTACATTCAGAAATATAAGTAAGACATGTAATATAAATAGACAGTAACAGTGTATATTTGGTAGACCGAATTGCATACAATAATATGATGAAATACATTGAAAGGTTTGAAAATACTTGCTGCATAAGGAAAAGTATAATAGAATAATATTGCAATGTATACAAATAATTGTATTAGCGGAATGGAGAATTTGAATTAGTTTCTCAGGAAAACGAAAAAAAAAAAAAATCTACTTACGGCAGACATAGCTGTGAAAATCCACTCTTCATTTCTGTAGATCAGCGGGTGCTCACTCACTTTCAACTTCTGGTGTACATCATCCTACTGGTCATCAGCTCTGATTGATTGAAATGTTTTCTTGGAGGCTATCCACTTATTCAACTGTCCTTTCTCCTGGCATCTCGACTACTGCGTCTTTCGATGGTGTTTTTGTATTTAAATCACACTTTTGGCTCTAAAATTTCGACGTTGTTATTCCGGGAACTCTTATTTGGTAGTGAGGACAAATGCTCTTTTTTTTTGTGTTTTCTTTTTATTGGATGGGTGGCGACTCGGTGGATGTAGTTTGTTTTTAAGCTGCTAGGCATTAGCCTCGCTGTGCCACACTTGGTGGTCTAATCTTTGTTAATGTACCTTTACATAAAGTCTGAATTATGTATTTACTATCCAGAATCCATCGTTCATATGTGTTGTTAATCCTTACAACTTTTTTGCCACAATCACGATGGATAAGTGATGTTGAACAAATGTTTTTTTTTGCAAGAAATCACGGGGGGAGTCGTGATGTTTAAAAACTTTCTTGCCATAATCACGATGGAGCTGTATTTTTAACAACTTTCTTGCCACAATCACGTTAGAGCTGTGATGTTTTACAACTTTCTTGCCACAATCACGTTAGAGCTGTGATGTTTTACAACTTTCTTGTCACAATAACGATTGAGTTATATGTTTAATTTTTTTAGCCACAATTACAATGGAGCTATGATGTTTAACACGTTTTGTCCACAATCACAATAGTTCTCTGATATACACTTTTTTTTTTGCAATACATCAAGATAGAGCCGTGATGTTTAACAACTTTTCCGCTCCAATCACGATGGATCTGTGATGTTTAAAATTTCTAATCCTGCAGTGTAAATGCCTCCTAGACCTGCAGTGTAAATGCCTCCTGATCCTGCAGTGTAAATGCCTCCTGACACTGCGGTGTAAATGCCTCCCACTAATGACTGGCTGTGGAGGAATGGCGCCATGCTAATGTACATTCGGCTGTTTACCTTGTCAGAGAGAATTCAATCCCACACCAAAGAAGATTGACATTACTCACACGTATTGGCTAAGGTATAATTAAACGCATGCTTTCATTGTTTCTAACTCCTATGACATAACACATTGTAGTTCATGGCTATTGGTATCATTTATCCCTTAAAAAAGTATGCAAATGAGACGACATACGTTAAAATATCTTAACGTTATTACATTTCCAATGACTCAAAGTTTTGATTTTTATTATTATCAATTCTTATTCAAATTTTCCCAAAATGTATTGTACGTTTTATTTCAATGTCCATGCAGAATATACATAGAAGTTATCCCCCTACTCCAAGTACAACTCGCTGGCGTTGATTAGCAGACGCAACTAGTCTTAGTTAACAACCAGATATGTGAATCACAAACAACTTATTTCTGAGGTCGACTATTCGTAACATTTGATGATCTAATCCTATTGCGAAATTTCATTTTCATGAACCATAGTTTACTAATATTTGAATTTTATACAAAATTAGGAGATTCTCAGTCTAATGACATCAAAATTAAAAAAAAAAAAATATTAAGAAACAAACTGTTTGTGTTATTCAATTTCTTAATTAATTATTTTCAACTTTCACCTTATGTATATTATATTTTTATGTAGATCTTTCAGACAAAATTTTTTTTTTCAAATTTGAAAAAAAGTTTTAAAAATCTAATGCTGATTGCACACTGACTTGGAACGTAAAATTAAAATAAAGAAATTAAACTCCAATAAATTCCTATAAAGTATTGTACATGTTAAACCTAATACACAGTCTTACAGATTTCAATAATCCAGTTAGAATATCTTTTAAACGTGCATGAATGGTTGGTGACTCACAGTTTCAAACATGAGCACCTGCCACAATTATTGTCAATGTTACGCATGGAAACGTTGCTCAAGTATGTGTCGTGTCCATCGTGCCTGCGTCCTCTGTTACCAAACAAAAACGAGCTGTAGGCGAGAATCGCTCAACAACACCACCACGATCTCAGAGTTATTCATTGACACAAACAACATCCCACATCCGTTCACAGAATACAATCTCTCTTTTTTTTTTCTTCTGGATAACATGGACCATTAACTGAACAATTCTTGGATTCCGTTACGAGAAACACCCGTATTAAACTCTCTGAGCTTAGCCGGTGTTCAAAAAGATCTCCGGTGGTTTAAAAATCATTCAGACATCAGTGAAAACATTCCCCCCCCCCCACAACCCTTTTAAGTAGCTTCGTCAAAACAAAAACAAAAATCGTGTTCCTATAGTTCAAAACAACATGTCCGACAAACCTTTTGGTAAGGATTGATCTTTTCATTTTATTTTAAATTGCTTACTTTTTTAAAAAAAAGTTTTATTTAATTTTAATATGTTCTCAATGTCATCCCACCCACCCATCCCCCCCCCCTTTTCAACCACTATTTCTCTGTTCACCCACACCCCACCTGCCCCACCCACTCCACCCACCCACCCCCCTTTCAAACAACAACTTCACTGTTCATCCCCCACACCTCAGAGCCGGAATAACACATAGCAAAATAAAGGAACACCCCCCCCCCCACATCTCC
>CAXITT010000424.1:330590-344686 GCA_964033795.1 Lymnaea stagnalis | reverse complement strand
CCCCCCCCTTCCCCCCCCCCCCCCCCTGCCAAGAGATTTTAAACAGTGGTAGGGTCAGTTTCGATTTCCGATTTGTTTTGTGTTTATGTTCGTAAGCATCGCTGGAAAACGGAGTGAGGGAAGGAATACATGTTCAGCTGTTTTTAGACATCAGGTCTAAATGTAGACTTAGTTCCTTGTTTTGTTGGACTGGGTTCCGTGAAAGAGGACCTAATTCCTTGTTTTGATGGACTGGGTTCTTTGAAAGAGGACTTAGTTCCTTGTTTTGTTGGACTGGGTTCCGTGAAAGAGGACCTAATTCCTTGTTTTGATGGACTGGGTTCTTTGAAAGAGGACTTAGTTCCTTGTTTTGATGGATTGGGTTCTTTGAAAGGGGACTTAGTTCCTTGTTTTGATGGACTGGGTTCTTTGAAAACGGACTTAGTTTCTTGTTTTGATGGACTGGGTTCTTTGAAAGCGGACTTAGATCCTTGTTTTGATGGACTGGGTTCTTTGAAAGAGGACTTATTTCCTTTTTTTTGATGGACTGGGTTCTTTGAAAGCGGACTTAGTTCCTTGTTTTGATGGACTGGGTTCCTTGAAAGCGTACTTAGTTTCTTGTTTTGATCGACTGGGCTCCTTGAAAGAGGACTTAGTTCCTTGTTTTGATGGACCGGGTTCTTTGAAAGAGGACTTAGTTCCTTGTTTTGATCGAGTGGGTTCCTTTAAAGAGGACATAGTTCCTTGTTTTGATGGACCGGGTTCCTTGAAAGAGGACATAGTTCCTTGTTTTGATGTGCTGGATTCTTTGAAAGAGGACTTAGGTCCTTGTTTTGATGGACTGGATTCTTTGAAAGAGGACTTAGTTCCTTGTTTTGATGGACTGGATTCTTTGAAAGAGGACATAGTTCCTTGTTTTGATGGACTGGGTTCTTTGAAAGAGGACATAGTTCCTTGTTTTGATGGACTGGATTCTTTGAAAGAGGACTTAGGTCCTTGTTTTGATGGATTGACTTTTTGAAAGAAGACTAATTTCCCTGTTTATTACAAGTAATATGAGTTATCAATACTGAAATAATATCTTAATGTAACCTTACTTATGGCAATAAAACTGTGTGTCCCTAACATTCACCAACAAGGGCCCTCAGGCGCGGTGGATTTTAATTTTGGATGGTGAGTGGGGTTGGAACGGGAGCAAAGGGTGGGAGGGGGGGAGGGGGTAAAGTCTTGTGTTCTGGATCTGGGTTAGTAGGTCAGGAAATAAACATTTTAATTATTTGTAAAAGTTTATTTTGAAAAATTACTCTGAATAGACTTGATTTTGTTTAAACAAAGTATCCGACTACAAATTAATGTGATTTAAAAGGAGAAAAAAAGAATTCATTTAATTTTCGATTGCACTCATCTATATAGAGTTATTGCATAATATTCGTACACACTTGTCACCTTCAAATACTTAGCTCAAGAATACATAATTTTATAATCTGATTTTTTTTTTAAAATGTCAATCATTATAATCGCATTGTTTAGCACAGTGATCTCACTGTGCATTTTAAAATTCTTGTGTAAATTCAAGGCGTAAGCTATCATAGGAAATGACAAGGCAAAAATATAGCTGATTGTTTTAAGAACTGAAAAAAGAAAAGTTAAACCAGAGTGTTTAAAACCTAATTGCTTTAACCAAGTTCTGGTGCCAAACTGCTCTGCTGTGGTGGAATCCTGTTCTGTTAGAGATCCAGCTGTTGTGGTATCCTGCCCTGATTGAAAACTGCTGTTGTGGCACCCTGCTCTGTTTGAAAACTGATGTTGTGGCACTCTGCTCAGTTTGAAAGCTGATGTTGAGACAGCCTGCTATGGTGAAAGCCTGCTCTGATGGAACTAGGCTCTAGTGTCAGCCTTTCTTGTAAATACCTAACGCCTGCTCTGATGGAACTAGGCTCTAGTGTCAGCCTTTCTTGTAAATACCTAACGCCTGCTCTGATGGAACTAGGCTCTAGTGTCAGCCTTTCTTGTAAATACCTAACGCCTGCTCTGATGGAACTAGGCTCTAGTGTCAGCCTTTCTTGTAAATACCTAACGCCTGCTCTGATGGAACTAGGCTCTAGTGTCAGCCTTTCTAGTAAATACCTAACGCCTGCTCTGATGGAACTAGGCTCTAGTGTCAGCCTTTCTTGTAAATACCTAACGCCTGCTCTGAAAGCACTTGCCGCTAGTGTCAACCTTTTCTTGTGCAAGCATAAAGCCTGCTCTAGAGGCAATCAGGTTTAGTGTCTCCCTTTTCTTGTGCAAGCCCAAAGCCTGCTCTAGAGGCAATCGGGTTTAGTGTCTCCCTTTTCTTGCGCAAGCCCAAAGCCTGCTCTAGAGGCACTCGGGTTGAGTGTCTCCCTTTTCTTGTGCAAGCCCAAAGCCTGCTCTAGAGGCAATCGGGTTTAGTGTCTCCCTTTTCTTGTGCAAGCCCAAAGCCTGCTCTAGAGGCAATCGGGTTTAGTGTCTCCCTTTTCTTGTGCAAGACCAAAGCCTGCTCTAGAGGCAATCGGGTTTAGTGTCTCCCTTTTCTTGTGCAAGCCCAAAGCCTGCTCTAGAGGCAATCGGGTTTAGTGTCTCCCTTTTCTTGAGCAAGACCAAAGCTTGCTCTAGAGGCAATCGGGTTTAGTGTCTCCCTTTTCTTGAGCAAGACCAAAGCCTGCTCTAGAGGCAATCGGGTTTAGTGTCTCCCTTTTCTTGAGCAAGACCAAAGCTTGCTCTAGAGGCAATCGGGTTTAGTGTCTCCCTTTTCTTGTGCAAGACCAAAGCCTGCTCTAGAGGCACTCGGGTTTAGTGTCTCCATTTTCTTGTGCAAGCCCAAAGCCTGCTCTAGAGGCAATCGGGTTTAGTGTCTCCCTTTTCTTGTGCAAGCCCAAAGCCTGCTCTAGAGGCACTCGGGCTTAGTGTCTCCCTTTTGTCGTATAGAAGCCTGAAGCCTGCTTTGATGGCGACGTGTCCTGGGTTAAAGCCTGGTTTGGTGTAGCTCTGCTACTTTCTTAGGGCGATTTTTTGTGAATTTACCTGGAGCGAGCTCAATAAATCAATGTAATTTGTTTTTACCATTATAGCGTCAACACCGTTGGGGGGTGGGGGTGGGGGGTCAGACTGGTGCGACCTGCAGCCCCGAGCCTTGCTAATGAACCTTCTGGTTTGACTATACGCATCTTGTAAATTATGTCAATTATTTGTTTTCGGGTTTGTCTAGGGAACGTTTAGTTCGGTTTCTTGTGTTAATAGGGAATTTCGATAACTTTACTTGCATTGGACAACAAAAATTAAAATTACACAAAAAAAACAACTGATTTTCCGTTTTGAAAAAAAATCCATTTTGTAGCCTCCCTTTTGTTTAATTGATGGTTTTTCATTCTAAGAAAACATGGACTGGGAAGTGCAGCAAAACGTATTTTAGGTAAGCAAGAAAAGACAAGGCTTAAGCATCTTTAGCATAGCACCTACATTTTATAAGGATGATGGAGGAATACAACTATTTTAACCACTGACGTCACCAACTCAGTCATCTATTTTTTTTTAAATTTCTTATTAAAGAAAAAATAAAAAGAAATTGTGTTTATGTTTTTAAGACCTTTGAACGCAGAATTATATATTTTTTTATTTTTACAATTATTATTCAAAAAATATTTTTAAATAATGCTTGCTATTTGAGTTATTGCCATAATTTAACAAACGAATGTCAGAAATCAGCACGAAGAAAAAATGTCTATCGCCGCTGCCGAGCTGATCCCAGTGGTACATTGTGTAAATTTCTGAGAACACACATACAACTTTCCCACTCAAAGAATTGTATGGTAACACGCAGCCAATTATTTATTGTCCCGGTCTAAGAATTGTATGATAACACAACGCCAATTCTGTGATTGTCCCACTCAAAGAATTGTATATTTTTTAACGTTATTGCGTCCAAATTGTAAGGTTCCAGTGTAATGTCTTTTGGGTCCGAGTCAAATATGGTCAAATTTTCTTACTTTTTACCCCAAAAACATGTACTTTTTTTTTCTTTAATAATAAAAATATACTGATTATTTTAATTCCTAACAGAACCATAGAATTGGTGAACCAATTAAGTGAAATGATTTTTTTTTCTTGTAAAGCGATTTTTTTTTTTCCGGGAAGAGAGAAAATAAATTTTTCACGTATGGGCAAGTATCACCTCCACTCTGGAGTTGTTTTCAGAGCCACGGTAAAAAAATAAATTGCTCAATTTTGTATAAACGCGTAGTCAATTAAGGTACACTCTTTTAGCCAGCCCTTCGATCATGACCTGAGTTATTGAACTCATGACAAATGTGACCGAGGAGGTGACGGTGGTGGTTCGTTGGAAGCTCATTCAAAGTTTTGTAACATAGCAAAACAAACCCGTCTGACTTGGCTTGGGCATGCCGTGCTTGGGTGGGGGTGGTGGCGGTTGGCCGGGGGGGGAGGGGTTGTTAAACTAAGCCAACCCCAAAGCTTGGTGGACTGGAGTTTAATGCTTGAATAATAATGGTGTCTCTCCCAATCTGTACGAAATTTACTAGCGTGCTCCCCCTGAAGTCACACATGTTAAATGAGAACTAATAAGTCCTTGATATGGCTAAGAGAACTTACGCAATGGCTGCTAGTGAAAAACAACGTATTGTGCTTAAATTATTTTTTTATATGTGCTGAAAATGTATAA
Organism: Lymnaea stagnalis; assembly: GCA_964033795.1. Taxonomy (NCBI): domain Eukaryota; kingdom Metazoa; phylum Mollusca; class Gastropoda; family Lymnaeidae; genus Lymnaea; species Lymnaea stagnalis. The sequence goes on along the minus strand of CAXITT010000424.1, from coordinate 340,008 downwards.
TGCAATAATAAAACATTTCCATTTGTTTGGATCAATAAAATAATCTTATCGCATCTTATCTTATGTTCATTAAAAAAAACTTGTTCACGTCGAATAGCAGCCTCGGTCATCCTTGCGTGCGGAAGGCAAACAATAACACTAAGAATAATAACAAAAATAATATCAATGGACAGAATGCTTGGATAACGTTAGGCCAATGGAGTATAGGCCTAAATCCCATGTTATACTCCTCCTATCCCCCCCCCTCTAGTGGTCCTTTATTTGGCAAACTATAGATCACAATAAGAAGAACAACGAGAAGCACACAGACGCCAAACAATAAGTCGACTTAATAAGATAGCAAATTATGTCACCATAAAACCAATCTTGTCCAGAGCAGACGTAGCGATCATCCTATTTGCAAGTACGTTAAAGTTAAGGTCGGCCAACACAAACTTCAGAAGAAATGAAGGGCAATAAACAACACAACAAAATTGGATTTTTTTATCATATCAGAAGTTTTTTTTTTTTTAATAGCAAAAAAATGATGAATCTAAGAAGAGCAGAATCTCTCAACCAGCAGCTGAGCGCTGGCAATACAAAGAAATAATTTTGATAAGTATTATGTAGATATGTAATAGTTACTAAACCTAAACAATTGAGTTAAATGATATTGTTTTATGTTGTTATCGTTATCTCAAGTGACTAGTCTCGTACTAAGGGATTTCGATACTGGGTTTTAGCTTTTTGCTGCACATAACCATCTCCTGCTTGGATATGCCATTGATGTAACAGGGGTGAAAGTGTTAATGTGCTAACAAGTATCTTATATAAAGAATAATTATAAAATGTATGGTTTTTGATAACAGGAGGACGAGGTGGCCGAGTGGTTAAGGCGATGGACTGCTAATCCATTGTGGTCTCCACGCGTGGGTTCGAATCCCATCCTCGTCGATTCCTTTTATAACGTCAAATACGTATTTTACAACATTATATTTATAACAACATTATACAGCCGAAGAAATTCTGATTATACACACTTATTTATTATTAGCTTCACCTAATGATAATAATATACTAATGAATTTTCTTAATAAAGCACTTACTCAAACAATAAAAAATAATATTTTGTTTAAAAATGATCATAATTGAATAATTTGCATACATCTTTCATCTGCCTTGTCTTCCAGTAACTTCACACAACAATACTGGTAGGTCCAAATACTCACTCTCAGTAGGTCGATTACTAGAGAAAGGTACTAGAAAGGTAACATAATGTTGATACACATTACAGCAACACAAGGTATCGTAATTATTAACCGTTTAATTCTCTCATTTTATCTTCATCATTATCATGTAGTCCGTATTTTTATTCAAAACTTTGTTTCGTGTCTTATCATTTAATATCTTAAGAAAAACAGCAAGCCGTCGAGAGGAAGTTCATTTAGCTCTCCCCAGCTAACACCCCTCCCCCCCCCCAACCACCCAAACGCCCTCCCACTCGAATAACGGGATAATCGGGCCTCGAAGCGACACGCCGAAAGCACTTTGCCACTGAGACAGCCCCACACGCCATCCACTCAATGGATCAGGCCAGCAGGATGGTCAATCTGGTCAGAAGTTGCTGTTGTCCTTACAATGCCAGCACTTGAACTTTCTAATAGTGGAATAGTTAAATTAAGGTCCTATTTATGGAACCCTTCCTATACGGTAAGGACGGGGTGGAGGGGGGGCGTCATACGCCCTGTAATCGGTTTCTACAATTTTTGTCTACCTTGTCAATAATTCCCTAAGCATTTGGGACAGAAAGGTTGACTAGCAACAGTGCCCTCATAGTCTGGGTCAGTACCAACGTGTGTGATTTGAATCAACATTAAACTTTGACTTTTGGGTGAACAAAAAGAAGATTCACACAATGCGTACACCCATTATAATTCCACGTATGTTCTCCGCAGAGTACTACAAGCCTTGTTTCAACCTCGCGATGCAAAGAGACGTAACTCAGTAATTTGTTTAGTGACTGAAGAGCACAAATCTTTTGATGGTTCTCTCCACATGCCCTTCTTTCAGGAGAACCTTGACTGGCGCTTGACTTAACATCGGTGACTTAAGAAGCTTGCTGAGGTGTCGATAACAGGAAGCTATACCTTGGCCTGGCTTAGCTGGGCAGATGCCGCCTAAGCTGACTAATTATTAGCAACTGTATCCATGACCTTGGCTCTAATGACGGTGTAAATAAAGCAGTGACGTAGAGACGTGGGGCACTTGGCCATTCAAACCCCAGACCAACATTTTTTTTAAACATCGTGTTAAATCACACTTGTAAAAAATATGAAATTTTGCCTTCCTTTAAACTGTATGGGTCATTCGATGACAGTGTTGTGTTTTTGTGTTCGACTAGCATAGATTGTATCATGAGGGAGACTGCACGGAGTAATTCACTGTTAGGAGAATGATTAATTTTATGGTCAGTTTTGTGTAGGGGAAAGAGGGTATGCAAAATCAATGTAATTTTTATAATGGTATGCTTGACAAGAATACTGTAGGCAATATACAAATATTACGGACATTTTTAGAAACTAGTTATGTGTTAATACTCTCTAAATCATATTAAAAATTCGTGAACTATTTTAAATTGCATAAAAATTATTACATGTTTACAGTTATTTAGCTGCAGCATTTCAAATAAAAATTGTAGCAAATTTTTCTTTGAAAATAAGACATGTTAAACAAGGATAAGCGAACATATGTTTGCATATATTTCTTGAATCTAGAACGTGAGTGATTTCAGGACTCTAGAACTTGATATGTTTCAGAAGATCGGGATTCTTGTCTCTGAAAATGTAGGCAGTGGCGGCACCGGCTGAGAGCAAGGTGATCAGGAGAAAATATCTCTTCCAGGAGGATGTATTTTTGCGTTTCGGAAGCTGACGGGTTTCAAAGGGTTTCTGAATCCTGTCCATCTGCAAATAATTGTAATTGGAATGGTATAATAAGATACCACCTCCAGTCTGTGGTCTGTGTATCAGCTCATTTTTACTGCCCATTCTTCATTCTTTTCATTCATTACATCCCTTGATGACATACTTCAGCTAACCAATATTCAGCAACCATTCATCAAGTTTAAACATTCGTGAAAAGCACTCATCAGCTAGAACCGGATAATCAGGTCACAAATTTCAATCAAAATACAACAATAATCTTCAGTCACACGTTGTGTCACAGTAATGTCCACCATAGATGCTTTTGTAAAATAGTAATTAGAGGCGAGAGACAACAATTAAGTTAGGTAGCGGGAAATGAGCGAACATGGTGGCAACAAGCCTTCTTAGGCGAACGAAATACTATCCAAATGATAATAAGTGTTATGGGAGAAGCAGATATATGTCATTGTAGAAGCACATACTTTTCATTGAAGAAGAATATACATGTCATTGTAGAAGAACATACATGTCATTGTAGAGGCACATACCTGCCATTGTAGACGCACATAAATGTCATTCTAGAAGCACATACATGTCATTGTAGTAGAATATACATGCCATTGTAGAGGCACATACATGTCATTGTAGTAGAATATACATGCCATTGTAGAGGCACATACATGTCATTGTAGTAGAATATACATGCCATTGTAGAGGCACATACATGTCATTGTAGAAGAACATACATGTCATTGTAGAGGCTACATACATGTCATTGTAGAGGCACAAACATGATACACGTCATTGTAGAAGAACATGCATGTCATTGTAGAGGCACATACATGTCATCGTAGAGGCACATACATGTCATTGTAGAAACACACACATGTCATTGTAGAGGCACATACATGTAATTCTAGAAACACACACATGTCATTTTAGAGGCACATACATGTCACTGTAAACAATTTAGCATCGCTAATTCAATACATAAATTGATGTCGTTTTCATAGTTGATGTACTTTTAACAATAGCTCCACTTTAGTACTAGTCCCCAGGAGACTGAGATTTTTCTCACTCCCTTCAAATGTGTGGACGTCAGTTTTAGGATGATTAACCATCTTAATGCCTTACCACAGTGAATATTGCCTGGCGAGCCCCTGGCCATGGGTTAGGTCCATTGAGCCGAAACTGGTACGGCACGCCTGGTCCAGTCAGCACACGCCAAAACAAAGAGGGGTCAGTCACAAGAAGTCTGACTATGGAGGCATTTGAGAAGACACAATTCAGAGAAAACCTAATCAAGACGGAGTATGGAATCACACAACTGATCGTGACTCTGTTAATAGTATCTAACAAACTTTGTATATCGTCAATGTAAAAATGCTGATAGCACTCCAAAAAAAAATTATTTTAAGTTAGTCTTTTTTAAAGTGCCTAATTTTTATCCTGAAATTATATATTTCGTTTTAATCTTTTTTTAAAATGTAAAGGTTTATTTAAAGATCTCATACAGGTTTGCAATGACAAGAAAAGTGATCTATTAAATTTACAAAACCTTAAAATAGATTTTTTAAATTGATTTATGTTAAACAATATTATAAACTCTTTAGCTAAGATAACAGAAATTGATTTTTAAAAAATGCCACAAAAATTTTGCTTGGACAAAAGAAAAATAAATATCACAGGCAATGGAAATATAAAAAAAAAGTACTTACATCATATAGACGTAAAAATATTCAATAATTAATCAATAAATATAATAGCATATGAAAATTAATGAGTACATTTTTAATACTTTTAATGGCTGTTCAATAAAATAATTTAGTGTTAATATATATTTGGGGGATGGGGGTGGGGAGAGTAATAATGTATAACATGTTACCATTGCATACGAAAGGCATTTGTTAGAAATGTTATTTTGATATTTTAACTCACACATATTTGGTTTGCATCCCATCATAGAAGCTAGCTCGTCCATGTATGGCAACCAGTCGACCTGTATGGTGTGTCTCTCTGTGTCCACATACCGACTCTTCAGTTCTCTCTGTTTTGCAGCTATATCTTTCTTCATGTCATTGGCACTGGGCATAGCAACAGCACCCTGAAATGATAGATCTGTATTAGCACTTGACACAAAAAAGGCACCCTGCAATGATAAATCTGTGTTAGCACTGGGCACAACAACGGCACCATGTCATGACAATCGGTGTAAGCATTAGGCACAACTACATTAGTATATTATGTCGTTTTCAATTATCATTTCTGTGCGTCATTGCGTTGCAAAGAATGTCTAGGTGCTAATTAAAGTGTGATAATTACTTAATTAACTTTTTTTAGTGTTTTTAAATAATAATTTCAATTTGTTATGTGACCGTTTTTTCAAAATGATTTACTTTTTTGTGTGATAGGTTTTAAATAGTTTAAGTGGTTTTTATTAAAGGAAATTTCTAATAATTGGCTGGTCTTATGATAACTTAATAGGTATTAATTGTCTTGTATTTTGTATTTTCGATGAGTTGTCTTGATTTGTGATGGTGTTATTTGTATCCTTGTCATGTATTTTTAATAGGTGTTGAGTGTTCTTGTAATGTTTAAAAAGTTAATTTTGTATAAATCAATTGTAGCGCTTACTTTTAAATTAATTGACTTGTAGTGTGATGGTTTAGAAGATATTAATTATCTTGTAGTATATCTGTTTCTGGTAGAGTTGGTTGCTGCATCCATAATACTGGCATCTGTGCAATGGTTGAGGGAAACGATGTTGCGATTCTAACAGCTCCTAGCAGGATTGCCAGGACGGACGAGTGCAAGATAGGCATTTCGTTTGCAGGAAGTCGGGCAGTGGCGCAGATTTATTGAAATGAAACCTAGTGTGGGGTTGGATGTTTTAAAAAAAAATGTTTATATGGGGTGGGGAGTGCGGGGGACCATTTTAGGTTCTTCGAGAAGAGAATTCAAAGGTATGGATTATTGGATACTTGTTGGAGAAATGTTTCGTTTAGTGAGTACATATAGAATATTTTTTTTTGAAATGCTCATTGTGTAGCATTTGGTTTCATTAAACATCATGCCCAAGTTGTCCGCCGAATTCATAAGGCACTTCAAATCTGCCTGGAGGTGGTTGTGATCATCGTGGCCATTTATCTCTCTGTTGACAAGACAGTCATCTGCAAACAGCCTCACTTGAGATTTTACAGTATCGGGGAGGTCGTTTATATGACAGAGAAAGAGATGGGGGCCCACGCTTGTGTGAGGAGCTCCTGAGTCTACCTTGGCGTTGCTCGATCGGACGCCATCAACCACTACTTACATGGTCATTTGTGTTAGGAGTGTTGAGAGCCAGGAGTGAAGGTTGCCGGTAATGCCGTAGTGTATGAGCTTATGTAGAAGAAAGCTGTGTGGAACAGTGTCAAAGGCCTTGTAGAAGTCAAGAATTGCCATGACGACCTGGGTAACTTTGTCATAGTAGGCAAGGAGGTCATTGGTGGTGATAATTAATTGAGTTTCTGCTGAGAATCCAGAGTGGAAACCGTAGTTTAGGTTGGTCAAAATGTTGTAGTGTTCAAGGTGGTTCATGATGTGGTGACAGAATATGTCTTCTAGAATTTTGATTGGGACAGATGTCAGGGATATTGATCGGTAGTTTTCTGGGTTATGGCGGTCACCTTTCTTGTAGGCACTAGTGATGTTTGCATCAAGACAGTCTGGCGGCAGTTAGCCGGAGTCAAGCGACTTTTGGAAAATGTGGGTCATGGTTGGGGCAATGTTGTCAGCCAGGGTCTTCAGGACAATGTTCGAGATACAGTCAGGTCCTTTATTGGGCTTCACGTTTTTGAGAAGATTATTTACTCCTGGTTCAGTTATGGTGAGGGGGCCTATTGTTCCAGGTGATGGTTTTAGGGATGGGATGGTATGAATGTGGTGGTAATTTTTGTGAAGACGGATCAACAACCTGTAGCAGCAACAACTGCCTTAGGAGAATTTCTGCTTTGCATTGGGCATCGCTTACAAGTTGCCCGTTTTTTAGTAGGGGGCTACGCCAATGTTGTCTTGCTTCCTGGATTTAATGTAGCACCAGAAGGGTTTTGTGTTGTTTTTTTCGAGGCCTTTCTTAAATGATTCCATTTATATAATGCAAATCTCCTCTTCTTAGTTCCCAACGACACGGTTTCTGGAACTGGCGGTACAGGGTCTTGTTCTTGGTAGTTTGGGCTTTCTTCAATAGTCTTTTCTCTCTCATCAGCAGCTTCTTGAGCTATAAGCTTTAATGCACACATTTTTACTTTTAGTGTTTCTTAAGATTGGTAAATAAACTAAATCTTGCTGAGTGGTCTTGTTATGTGTATTTTGTTATTTGATGATTGGTCTTCTAGTATGATGCTATGAGTTTTTATATAAGTTTATTGTGACGTCTCGGTCCCTTTAGTACCTGGCAGGGAGAAAGCTTATGTAAACTGTCACAACCTGTAGCATCAACAATTAATCTTTCATATTTCTTTCATCCGCACTCACTTTGAAGACTTGAGCGGCGAGCCGACTCTGCAATTCGGCGATGGGGAACATGGCCCCAAGGGGTTGGCAGACAGCTAAGAATGCTATCGTCTGCTTGGGTAGTTCAGGTAGCCACATGTACTTGTACAAATCCACTTTGTTGTGTCGGATCTCCACAATTTCTTTGTCCTTTATAAAAAAAATGGTTCATTTATATATATTTTTTTTTTTTTTAAAAGGTATATTAAAGTAATATTTAGCTTGATCAGTAAAAAGCGAATGATGTCGACTGAAATACTAATTATTGTGCAAGAACTGAGAGTCCTAACATTAACATTTGTAAGTCAAGACAAAGGACTCAAATTTAATCTCCTATAATTTGAGGGCCAACGATCAATGTATTGATCATTTCTGGTATAGTTTAGAAATTAAATGTATCTTAATTAAATAAATAGTAAAAACAAAACAAAAATTAGGAACTTATTTTAAAAAGTTTTAAAAAAAAATCTTTTATAAACCAAAGGGGGGAAGGGGGTGAAATCTAAAATATAGGGATCTGTAGGATCAATAAGACAAATTCGTGGTTTAATCGAATTTAACATGACTTAGCAATTGTCTTACAATGAACGGATATTCCACTTTGTATCCGGTGGCGAAGACAACTAGGTCAATGGCGTCCTCGTGGGTTCCATCCTCGAAACTTACACCTGAATGTAGGAAAAAGAACAGAACAGCAGATCAACGCGTTGATTTTTTTAAAGGTTGGTGTTTCATTTATTTTATATGATTCTGATAGACTACGTTGCTGCAAACCAAATACTGGCACATGTGCAACGGTTCGGGAAAACGGATGCGACTGTCCTAACCGCTCCTGGTGGGTGCCAAGGCTGCCTTGAAACTCTCGATTGATGTCAAAGTGTAATATGTTTAAAAGATAATTGAAGGCTTATAGCATCTCCTCTTTTTTTTAAAATCTTTTATATAAACTTCCCTTTGTGTTCGTGTGTTTCTTTCTAGGTGCGTTTTTTAAAACCTTTGGAAGGCTAATTGACCCACTCTGGTAAACATATCAAGCTAAAACTAATGACATAGACTCTTTTTCGATAGACAACAGATTCCATTACAATGTTCAGCTCTACTCCCCTAACTCCATCCCCTCAAAAATCTATTTTTAAACACAGCTACCCCATGCTGCTGACTTTATTAAATAAAATTCCCGATACCAGCGCCAAATGGGATCTTTATTCATATAACATAAGAGCGTTTGGATCATTTTAATTTCTTTTTTTTTTTCACGAAAAAAGTTGGTGGAATAAATCTGCGCTTTAAAAGTGAGTAGGACGTTAGACTATTTATTTAGTTCTGTGGCGTTAACAAAAAAAAATATGCGGTCGCGAGTCTTTGGGTTGGGGATGGAGCATCACGTTGGATTCATTCAAGTGCATTGCTTGAACGCTTGGTTTGTGACATTTTCAACCCCAACCCACACAGCTTGAAATCACATTTTTATAAATGATTTATACGAAAAAAAAAATTATTGGGGTTTTGTAATTATTTTCTGTGAGGTCAAGTGATGTAAAATGAATTAACCATAAGCTTGTTAAGTCAATTAAAGATATCACCTTGCACTTTAGGTGGATAAGTAGGAATCAGTGAATCAGAACCCGGAAAAGGAGTCCCGTAGACGAATATATTAATACAGTGAAAAATTATGACAAGTCCTGCGATACAACTGGCGCCAAGCTGTATCACCGATACCACATTCGTGAAGAGAGGCGATTTCATCTCTAGGTAAACAGCTAAAGAAAATATTTTTTTTTAAAAATCTCAGGCCTTGTGATTTCGTCCTGCGAAGTCTACACCTTGGCCACTATACGACTCGGGGTTTCTTTCAGCCTTATTTCCCCCCTCCCCCCCCTCCCCCGGGGAATACCACATGCCCCCGGAGAAAAAAATATGTCCAACAGTAAATCAACTGGCATGGCTGGCACTGCCCTACACACCCCCTCCCCCCCCCCCCC
>CAXITT010000424.1:307370-330539 GCA_964033795.1 Lymnaea stagnalis | reverse complement strand
GATTCAAGCAAAGGAAATAAATCTCGTTTGGTTTTTTATTTAAAATTGGATTTTCTTCTCCCCCCCCCCCCTTTTTTTATATAGAAATGACAGCCTTAAAATAGATACATTAGACTGATTTAAAATATTACATGTTGAGGTTGAATTGAATGTCATTCTGCATTTGGATACAGATTGCATGGTCAAATAATAAATAAAGCATGTCTTTCACATACAATTAATTTTTAAACATTATGTATGTAATATACCAAACTACAGCTTGTTCTCAATCGACCAAATTTACAGTAACATTCGGTATAGTTGTTTTTTTTTTTAACAAACAACCAGAACACAAACCTTTTTCAGTGAATAAACGAATGTTTGGCTTTACTTTGACCATTCCGGCAGCTATCCTGTTGGGCAGCTCATCATTGACCGTTGGGTGAGTGGCATCCGGTTCATGCACAGGGGACAGGTGATACAAGTCGTGACAAAACCTTTGGTTCAAAATCTTCTTGAGCTTAGCATTCCTGTATGGGCAAGAGGGGCAGGTTCATTTAAACGTACACAATTCAAATGTTGTTATCATCAGGCAAACCAAGGCTTAGTCAACTGTTTCTGCCATCTTGCAAACCAAGACTTAGTCAACTGTTTCTACCATCATGCAAGCCAAAGATTTGTCCATTGTTTCTACCATGATAAAAGCCGAGACTTTTGACACTATTATCTCCAGAAAAAGTGTCCCCCATTCACTAAAATAAATCTTAAATTTTTAAGCAAATTTTACTTGTGAATTCAAAGTTTTACTATTTGAAATACAAGATCATTTGCAATTGTACATTTTATTATTTTATTTTTGAAAGAAAAAAAAAACAACCTTTGTTTAAAAGGAATTGTCTAGACTATATTGAAAAGCAAACTTCAAAGAATTTTTTTTTAAATTTTGCAAAGAAGAAACAGTTGATTTGATCAAGAGCTTTCATCATCACGTGATCACATCTGAGAACCAAAACATGTTTAAAGCGCTAAGTCCCAAAACACGATCAACTGCATCCTACTATCACCTACTTATAGGACCGGGGCATCCATCTTTGCAAGAAGGTGTTGAGGCGAACATGGTAAAAGTAGTCCCACGGTAGACCGTTATTCACGATTCGGTTTAATATCCATGCGCCGCGTCTGGTACTTAGGAACACCTGTGTCAACAAAACTAGAGCATGTTACCTGACATATATCTTTACCTTTGGCCATTATTTAAGAGCGAGCGTTATGAACAAGTCACGCATTCAAACTCTTTTATTTTACAATATTTGTATTAACAAGTTATAAAATCATATATGATTAATGTAGATAATTTTCTTTTACTTTTGTTTTATTATTAGATAGTTTATCACGTCCAATTTCTCGAAAAAAAGCCATAACAAGAAGCGTGTATTTTATAAGACAATTTACAAGCATATTTTCTTTAAAAACAACTTTTTTTTTTTTAAAAGATTAATTCCATTTTTCAAGTAATATTTTTTTTTAAAGTAACAAAGTAACACTTATTCAAGCAGTTGTTACGTTGTTAACCAAAATTTTAGCACCGCTAATAAAAATTTTAATGATTTTGACTGCAGGACCAGTGGGCCATACAGGGTCACTAAACAGCGCTGAAAAACCCCGCTTCTTTTCCCTCTGTCCGCTTTTACCCGAACGGCTTCGCATGAGGATATTGTTGACGAATTGGTGCAGGGTCTGAGCCCTGTGGAAAGGTCATGTTGTCGATAGTTAGGCTGTCTTTAGCGCATCCAATTTTGCCGTCATCTTCCTCTGGTCCTGAAATCCGGGGGGCCTCCTATAGGCTTGCAATGAAGGGGGGTCTTGACAACATGTGATCAAACCAATTATTTGGTTGTTGGTTGTTATATTGACTGATTGGAATGGCTCCAAGCAGTTGTTTCATTTCTTGACTCCAAATATGGCACTTCTTCCATTTGCCAGGTGCTTTCCTTAAATTACTGATCTTCGAAGTGAATTCGTTTCTTTCCAGACTTTTATTCAGATACCACCAGTAAGTAACTATTTTTTAATAAAGACTAAAGTTAGTCTGGCTTTGGTCTTCCTTTTTATGATGGTAGTCTTAAAAGTTGGGGGGGGGGTGGTGGTGGGGATGCAAAGTAGTCAAATTTTATGAGGATTTTTAAAAATAAAGTTTTGTTTAAGGTATATTAGAACTTTTATTGTAGTGGTTCTTTTGGTACTTGATCAGTGTCTACTTTGCAATTCGCTAAAATCATCGTATAGATCACGCTCAACAAGGTACGTAGAATGTAATAAATTTATCTGATATACAAAACATTCAAAAGGCAGCATCTCCAATCCAATATTAAAAGAACGTTTAACTATACCGCTAATCAGCTAAGAAATACTTTGTGGCGTTGGCAGAAGAGCAAGCTACGTCCACATTACCTTCATGTATTTGCTTAGTTCGACAGCTACATCACCACCTGAGTTACCAATGCCAAGGACCACTGCTTTTTTACCGTCGACTGACTTCACGTCCTTGAACTCTTTTGAGTGGATGATCTGAATCATGAATTAGAATACTATTTATTGTGTCATAAAATAAGAAAAGAAAGAAATTACAAACCGAACATATAAAAAAAAAATATTATGATTGTCAGACATTTTTTTTTAAAGGTGTGTTTGTCCAATGTTAATTAAAATCAGATATAATAATATTGCATTACTCGAATAATGTTTTATTAATAAATGTTGCAAACAATTACTGTATTATTTTCAACTAAATATATTCCATACAAATTAATCAAGAATACACATTTTTTTATGGAAAGAAAATATTTGAACTATATCTTAAGTTTCAAATGTTATGGTTCTATAATTAAAACCACTTCTAGAAATTTGGCTCAGGGATTTCCTAAAGGAAAAACTCTCTTAACCCACTTTAACGAAACATGGTGAGTGTAGTTTTGAAAAAACTATTTTAAACAATAATACAAGAATTAACACCAGAAACACAAATATAGAGAACTCCTATAAATGTTTCCACGAATTAAAAAAAAATAAATAAATAAATATAGTTATTTTATCTTACAAGATTTCCACGGGCTGTTACGTGTATGTGAGACAAGGGAAACCCCCTAATTCGTTCAGCTTATAAATTGTGAAATTGAAACTGTGATCTAAAACTGTTTGCGACCTCAAATCAACGTAAAAGAGATAATTGTGTTTTTTTCTTGTTTGCTGTTTGATGTATCGGAATCTATTTGCACCCAGTTTTCAACATTGTTCATCATTTTATGCCAACCGTACTGAATCACGTCAAGACTAAGTTGCGTTGCAACAAATAAGAACGCATAATGTTCACTTCGTTTAATGAAGTCTATTTCTTTGAGATTAAGCGGTAGAAGCAAAGTGAAAAGTGATCATAGTGAAAACATTGATAACTTCTCAAGCTCTTAAAATATACATACTTTTCCCTCGAACTTGTCCTGGCCAGGAAAAACTGGTATGTTAGGAGCGCCATGATGGCCGTTGGCCACGACGATAAAATCAAAGACTTCATTGGTCTCCTCCCCCGTCTTATGGTCTTTTAGTCTAAGCTCCCATCTTCCGGTACTGGACGTAACAGGTAATATTTCATATAATAAAATGTATACCTTCAAAATGGTGCTATTTAATGCTTGGAATGATATTTCCTCTTACTTCTTATAGTTTGTAATCAATTATTGATGAATAGGTACACTGGGCAATTTGATAGGTTCTGTAACATTCTATAGGACCAAACTTCTATATTGTTCATGTAAAGTCTTAAAGTGAAAAATGGGCATCGAGGCATATTTTAGTTTGGTGCCCACAGTGGTTTTAAGATGACTCTGCACAATTTAGCCATCAAATTGCTCAACTGTACAATTTAGACATTTAAAGCTATGCAAATAAAGCCAAAACTTCCTTAAAAATTAACATAGTAAAATTAGAAATCAATTGAAAATTATAAAAAGCATTGCAGCAATGCTCTGTTCAAAGTACGGCCCGTGTAAGTGCAATGTCGTCTTGTTGGCCTATGTTAATTGTATCATTTAATTTTTAAAAGAATGTAGGTCAAACTTTGAATAAAAGCTTTCTTTCAACAACAAAGAAATTACAAAATATGTAACATATTAACATTATATATAAAATTTGTGTTTGCTTACACAGAAGATGAACCTATGCAAACCCTCTCATATTGAACAGGACTCGTGCCCCCTTTAACTACTACTCTTCTCACCTGCTGTAGGAGCTGTGTTTCTTGAGATGCATGACCTCGGTGTTGTAACGGATGTACTTATCAACACCAAAATGCTTGCAGTAATCCAGAAAATATTCTTGCACCTGCAAAATTAACGGTAATATCGGCTTTCAAAAAATGTATGTTGAACGTCATCTTTAGATATGGTCATTTGGTTTTGTGTGTGTCTTGTAGGGGTTTTTTTGTTGTTTTTTTTTTGTTCAATTCAATCTCAACTCGACTGCATTCAACACTCCTTCACTCCTCAAACCGGTAAACATTTCTTATTTAGAAGAATAACTAATAGGACGAGAATGTCGAAAGGCTCACTCCATTGCTCACAGATACATAATTGACACAATTTGTGTAAAGTAAACAAGATGTGACTTGCTTTCAACAGGGTTACCCCAACGACACATTTTTTAAGCATTTCGGCTAATTCCATAATCAGTACGACATAGGACATTGATATAAGTATACATTAAATAATATATATGTATATACGTTAGTGAAAATGTGTTTGTTTCTTTGTTTGTTCCACAAAGTCTTTTACATGGCTTGACCAAATATGGCACATATATCCGACATCTTTTGAAAGGAACTCTTAAGGATTTATTATACTTTAGAACATTCCGTGTGGGGTCGGGGGCCCCGAAATTGGTTTGTTTTGGGGTTCTTTTATGAGCTATATAAATAAAATTACCAACAAATACTCATCCGTGAATAGATGGATCTTCTCCAAACTTAGTACACATTGTTACGTACTGTTATCAGAAGGGAGAAATGAATCTCTTATTTAATTAAATGTCTTGTTCTAAAACAGTACACAAAAAAAGACGATACCACATGTTGTGTACAATACCAAAGGATACGATGCCCAAACCAGGGGCTGAATGCCATTAATAAATGTTATCATATTCTGAATAAATAACAAATGAATTTGTATGGATTAAGGCAAGACACCAAGGAGAATGGGATACTAACGGTATCGGGATCCAACCTGAAAACGGGATCCCACCGGAATAAGGACCCCACAGGGAAACCACCGAGATGGTGATTTCATCGGGCTAATGATCCCACGGTTTCGGGATTCCACGGGGATCAGGAACCGAAATGTTTTGGGATCCCAATGGGATCCGGAATCTCACCGGGATTTCAATCCAACGGAATCGGGATCACACCGGGAATTGGGATCCCAACGGTATCGGAAACCCGCAGGGATCGTAATCGTAACTGGATCTCACCGGGATCGGGAACGCACTGAGCTCGGGGATCCACAAATGGTCAGGATCCCATCGGGATCAGGATTCAAACGAGCTCGGGATACCTCGGGAAACTGAAATCCCAACGGGAAAGGGATCCCATCAGGAAACGGAATCCGATTGGGAACTCTCCGGGATCGTGATCGCTTCGGCAAAAAAGGTTTACAAAATTTGGGAAAAAAATGTGTTTTTGAAGGACACAAAGTATTTTTTTCAGTCTAGAGGATTAAAAAAAAAATATTTTTTTCTTTTACATGGCGCTTAATTTTAATGTCAATTAAAAGGCTGTAGAAGTTGTCTTTCCGAATGCTATCCCGGGAAACGCTGGGAAATTGGCTAGTATAATATATATATATATATACTATCCAATATACCCAGCGTTT
The DNA here is from genome assembly GCA_964033795.1 of Lymnaea stagnalis. Taxonomy (NCBI): domain Eukaryota; kingdom Metazoa; phylum Mollusca; class Gastropoda; family Lymnaeidae; genus Lymnaea; species Lymnaea stagnalis. Next base: position 324,645 of record CAXITT010000424.1, on the reverse strand, counting down.
CCCGGGATTGCATTCAGCCCAACCTTAGTACAAGACGCCCTTCGGCACCTAACAGCCAGTCGTAATCTAGTGTTTAGTAACGAGCATTATACAGTATACTTAGTTGTTCTTTCTATCGTTTATGTTAAGTAACATCATGTGTGCATTTAATTCTTTTATTTGCAATTATTTATTAATATTCGTAGGCTGAATAACCTGTTTTGATATGATCAATATAGAAGGAAATTTGTCACATACATTGATAGAAGTGTGGGAGTGAGAGCGTGCCATTTTATGTAAGTTTTAGTGTGCGGATATTTCATTAGCAGATTAATACGTAAAACTAGCACAGTTACGTAACACTTAAGTATCCCGAGGAATGTAATGCTTAAGTAACTCAGTTTAGGGAGCTAGAGTTGTCTATAGTGGGGTACTGATGAGGTAAAGTTAAAGGACTGTATGTTTGAGGTTAAGGAGGCCATGGATATTTTAAATGCAGCTGAGAGTCAGGAGTCAGTTTGGACGTTTGCTTCTGTCAGAAAGAGGAGAACCTTGGGGGGGGGGGGGGGGCAGAGTTTGAGAAAATTAACACAGCTCTTCTGCATGCAGGCCTGGCACAGTTAGGATGTTTCCTTTGACATGGAGACCATAGATATGAGTTTTAATATTGCTTCAGAAGTCATTTTTATAATACACAGCAGGTGAATTGGGATAATGTGCAAACCGAAGATTGTATTGTGCACCATGTAGATGATTGGAAGGTATTAGATAGGGCTGTTGCTAATATACACAGTGTTTCTTTGGTAAATTCAGGAGGGTTTTAATGTTGGAAAACGGAGAAATGGTGTTAGTGCAAAGAGGGATAGATTGATTTTGTACAAAAATTAGATGTTGGTTTTGGAGCAAGAAGAAGATGCTAATAAAATTAAGAATTGGACAAACTACGGAGAACACGAAGTAGCGTTCGTGAGCTTGTCAAGAAACTTAAGTTGAACATGGTAGGGGTCCTTGAAGATGACCTTACGCAGAGCTACGTGGGTGGTAGTGCAGGTGGTGAAATTGGTGGTTAGGGAGAAAAGGGTTGCTTTAGGGTTGAGACAAGTTTTTGTGTTGAGATTAACGTTTTAAATCTTGATTATGCACATGCCATTGAGGAGATGAATTATTTTTCCTTATGTGAGGGTAGGGGAGAATTTTTTGTGTTCATGTTCATGTGTATGATATATTTGATTTCTTATATTATGAGAGCCGGGAGGGCTCAAAGTTGAGAGCCGTAAAACCTCAGAATTTAAGTTTATTAAGGAATTTAAATTTGTTATGAGCTGTTTTCCATTAGTTGGGAAGTGAGGTTTGTCGACATTGTAAACGCTTTATGTAAAGAGAGCGGCCATTGCTCTGATTGTTTTCATCGCCCTGATTGTGTTCAATGATCTGATTGTGTTCAATGATCTGATTGTGTTCAATGATCTGATTGTGTTCAATGATCTGATTGTGTTCAATGATCTGATTGTGTTCATTGCACAGATTTTGTTCATTACTCTAAATGTGTTTCTTGCTACAATTTGGATGATTTTGATTATTTTTATATTTAAGAATTTAAATATGTAAAGATTTCATTAGTTGGTCAATAATGTGTCAAAATTTCAAAGATATTAAGAAACTAGTGACACTAGAAAGGGAAGTGTTGAGCTGTGGAAAACTGTGCAAGCTTTTTGGCAAACGACTGGCGGGCGTTATCTCCCGCCTTGTTAAATATGTGAATGTCGGACTGTACAATTTAGAGATGTCCACATGAGTTCACAGGTTTTTGCATTGTTTTCCAGCTAGCAGGCAGATTTTTAAAAAATTTTTAGTATTAGTATTATTATTTTTTATTTCGGACAATTTCTGAGTGTGTGACAATAAATTTTATGGTCTATGTCATAATTTTTCCTATTTTAATAGAATGTGAAATCTAAATTGTATTTTGGTTCATTTAAATAAGTCACTTTCTCTTAATTACACGGATCAATTCAATTCTTGTCACTGAGATTGTGATACTTAGGATATTGTTTCAAAAGATGCTTATACTTTGTGATATATATTCCTTGCTTGACATCACTTTTTCTAAGTTATGTCAAAGAGATGGGGGTTGGAGAAATGTTAAGAATTTGTTCGTGTTTTAAGAATGTGTGTTTTGTTCTGAAAGTATCTGTGTAGCTGTTGCTATATACTTGGTATTCTATGACGCATTTGGGACAAGGGGAAATGACTATATTAGTTGTGTTATGGTTTGGATAGCAGTGATGGAGTAATTATATAATTTAGTGTTATTAATGAAGTAATTTATTTGATAATAGGACAAAATTTGTTATCAAATCAATGTTTTTTAAAGTAATTAAATGACATCCAAGACAACGAAGCTATTGAACTGATAATTTCCAGTTCCTAGTAGAAATTAAAGCTCAGAAGAACGGAAAGAAATTGGGTGTAACTACAATTTAAAAGCTTTCTTGCAGTCCAACAGTTTTACAGATACTGACGAGTAACTCACCTGAATTAGTGCATGTGTTTAATTATAGTAAAACATACGAACGAAAAATTTAAAAAATAAAACAATTTAATTTTGTAAGTTTAAAAAAATAACCACAAAATAAAAACAACACAAAGCTAAAAGGAATGTATTGCTTTGTTATTTTTACTAATAGTTTTTTTTTTATCTAGTTGAGTTTTGTTTCGTTCCCGTAAACCTTGTGACATTGAGTCGCTGGGCGCTTTTTTTAAGATACTTTAACTTACATCTGAGTTGTGGCAGAAGTTTGGGTAGTAGTCGGGCATGGGGTAGTCTGAGAAAGCCATGAACTCTTTGCTGGTGTTGATGACGGTCGCTCTGTTGACACATGACTCGTCCTCCCACCTTGCCGTCTGGGGGACAAAGATCAAGGAGTCTCACAGTCAACCTGTGGTCTCTTCAATAAAATTAACTCGATATTTCCAATAACCGTTACGAAACCTGTGGTCCCTTCAAAGAGCGTAAGTCGATGTGTTCAACACCCATTAATAAACCTGTTGACCATTCAATGAACTCAACTTATTATTTTCAACGCCTGGCCTGAGACAAAATTAACGTGTCCACTTCGTAGCAAGGATAGTTGTTAAAAACGTACATTAAAAAAATAATAATACGGTAAGCAATGGTTAAACTAAAGAAATACAAGGTAATTTATAATGACATGTTTTGTTTTATTTTTAAAAAGCAATTACATTTAAGAAATTTTAATGTAAGAATTTTTATTTTTAAGCAATTTTAATGTAAGCAATTTAATGGCGAATCAATAAAAAGGTTAATACATCTAACATCTAAATAATTTAGAGGATTATCTGCATGTCGTGATTAGGATAGTTCATGGAATTGTAGCAACCATTGATTTTTTTAAAAAGTTGTAAGGGAGTGCATAACCTTCATTATAATTTCAAACAATGAAACAACATCTGGTTTGACGTTGTCGTGTCAGAACAAAGCATTTATATTGATGGCTGGGGTGCATTCGAACATCTGCTTTGTTTTCTATTTGTTGATCAAACCAAATTGATTCGATAATAACCACTTGAAATTGTTCAGCCCATGCAAGAAGTGGGCAATATAATACCTTTCTTTTATCCACCCCTACCCCCCCCCAACCACTAATTATGATACAGTACAGAATAAACACCAATTTCTGATATAGAGTCGAATAACAGGGGTAGATAGTACTTGGTTGGGTGATGTCAAGCTTTTCACCAATTATTGTTTTTATATGTATACCTTTCTGTTATTGCTAATTTTATGTGAAGCGCAGTGAGCCTGGCCCTAGGTTGGGGTACTGCAGTGAGCCTGGCCCCAGGTTGGGGTACTGCAGTGAGCCTGGCCCCAGGTTGGGGTACTGCAGTGAGCCTGGCCCCAGGTTGGGGTACTGCAGTGAGCCTGGCCCCAGGTTGTGGTACTGCAGTGATCCTGGCCCTAGGTTGGGGTACTGCAGTGATCCTGGCCCTGGGTTGGGGTACTGCAATGATCCTGGCCCTAGGTTGGGGTACTGCAGTGAGCCTGGCCCCAGGTTGGGGACTGCAGTGAGCCTGGCCCCAGGTTGGGGTACTGCGCTATATAAAACAACCTAATAATAATAATACCCCACCCCTTTGCTTCTGATAGAATACAGAATAATTCCAACAAAAAAGCACTTTGTATTGTAGGTCTAAAAGTTTTAGAAATATTAACGAACTAAATCAGTAGAAAAAAACAAAAGGATGGAATGTACGCAGCTACTAATATTATTTTAACATGGTTTGTTCACAAAGGAAGGTGAATGGTATCTGCTTGTGTTACTGCGTCAAAGATTGTTCAATATTGGATCTACGGGGGGCACTGAACTTTGAAATAGTCCCGCTCAATATTGCCCAGATATTTGGTCTGTGACATATTAACAATATGTTTTTTTTCCTCCAAGTTGGTCATTGCTAATATAACGACCCCAGCCAAAGTTCTCTCCCACGTGATATCTCCACCAGCTCCCCCCCTCGCCCACCCGCCACACACCACCCCCCCCCCCCCCTTTTTTGTGTGCATGATTCGTGCAAGGCAACTACCCGATTTCGAACGATTTCGGCCATGTCTACCGAACTGTTCAAAGCAATATACTTTAGTAAGTCAATTCAACAACGTTCTAAAACTAATATTTTATTTTATTATCTATAATAATATAATACTTTTAAAAAGGCACCCATTTCAAGGATTTAAACTGACCTACAAACTCAATTTTTTCCCTGTTTTATCAATGTTATGAGAGATTTGCAATACATTAAAAAAAAAAAAAAAAGTGGCATTCTTTTTCATTTAACTTTGCTTACAGCAAGACTCGCTGATGGGTAGCGAGACAATGCCTTCCTTTGGTTCTCCTTTCCAGCCTTATTGATTGACCTACAAACTCAATTTTTTCCCTGTTTTATCAATGTTATGAGAGATTTGCAATACATTAAAAAAAAAAAAAAAAGTGGCATTCTTTTTCATTGAACTTTGCCTACAGCAAGACTCGCTGATGGGTAGCGAGACAATGCCTTCCTTTGGTTCTCCTTTCCAGCCTTAGTGAACGACTTAGCTAGACATTATTACACTATGCATCGAAACATTGAATCCGAATAATATTATTGGTCATTTCCTTTTTTATTGGTATCATTCTCGATAATATTGATGATCCATTTATACTATGGTAAAACTAAACAATTTCTGTCTGACTGATATTTTAAGAACAGTGGATTATTTGATTAAGATGTCTTCTAAGATGTAAATGTAAAAAGAAAAAAAAAAAATGAAGCCAATAAAGTAAATCGTGTAAGTGTGTGGATGTCATGTGGATTGAGCGGGAAAGGATGTGTGGGTGCGGGAATGGGAGTGTGAGTGAGTAACTTACGTCCTCCTTGTAATACCAGAGTCCTCCGATCACTTCACGACGCTCGAAGCAGACGATGTCCGAAAAACCTGCTTCGAGGAAATTTTTCACAGCTGTCACTCCTGACGACCCCGCACCTATCACGCCCACTCGATTTGACATTTTTAAGGTCAAGTCCCTTCTGATGTAACTTCCAATGTCACTTCTAATGTCACTTCAAATTCTGTGAAGGAAAAGAAATATAAAAAAACCCATACAGAATTTGAAAACAAACCAATGGGCACACTGATTTCAGTTCCAAGGCATCACTCTTCAAGAAATTTTATAACATCCAATTCAAGTCTTAAACTACGTATGTGACATAGTGGTTATAAAGAAATCGCAAATACAATGAAGTTAACTAGACTTGAGTAAAGAACACGCTTAAAAATATAATACTGTTAGAAAATAACGCTCACATTATTGCTCACACCATCACAAGAAAGGTCTCAAAATTTGTAGTTTGCACAGAAATAACAATTTATTATAAACAGGCGATGACTTGGAAATACATAACGTACCTTTTTATTGGAATGGGCGTGTGAGTGAACAAGTAACTCACCAACGCAGCACTCTCCACCTGTGAGGGTGGAGTCAGAGATGTGGTATGCAATGCTCTTGTAATCAATTTTTCACACTTAGCATTTCAAGACAGTTGCAAGCTCTATAAGTTATTAGCAATTTGTCGCCACTGCTCCCACAATAACGGAGATTAGAAGGACATGTCATCTTATAGCTGTCATATAGCCTGGTTGCCTCATTTTCATATAGCATATTATCACTTTAACAAATAGCCTGATTGTCGTATTGCCAGAAACAACTTCTTCTTAGCATCTGTGTTAGAGAACAACACCCGAGCCCTTACTCCAAGGAGTCCGCCCAGCTCTACACACCTGCCTTTCAAAATTTGAGTGGTTATCACATAGGACTGCCAGTTTACTGTACTCTAAACCAACATCAACACTACAGGGAATTCATTCCCCCAAAGTGCAACTGGCAAGTCCATCCCACAACATAGGGCTGGGAAGTTCATCCCACAACCTACAGCTCGGAAGTCCATACACCAACGTACAGCTGGTAGGTTAATCCCACAACGTACAGCTGGGACGTCCAACCAACACGTTCAGCGGGGATGTCCAACCCACAACATACAGCTTGGAATTCCATCATACAACGTACAGCTGGGAAGTCCATCCCACAACGTACAGCAAGAAAGTCCATCCCACAACGTACAGCTGAGACGTCCATCCAACAAAATACAGCTGGGAAGTCCACCCCACAACGTAGAGAGGGGAATTACAGACCACAACGTACAGCTCGGAAGTCCATAACACAGCGTACAGCTGAGACGTCCATCCCACAACGTACAGCTGTGAAGTCCAGCCCACAACGTAGAGAGGGGAATTACAGCCCACGACGTAAAGCTGGGAAGTCCATACCACAACGTACATCTTGGAAGTCCAAAACATAGCGTACAGCTGGGAAGTTCACACCACAACGTACAGCTGGGAATACCCCCCACATCGTACATATGGAAATACCCCCCACATCGTACAGCTGGATGGAAGTCCAAAACATAGCGTACCGCTGGGAAGTTCCAACCACAACGTACAGCTGGGAATACCCCCCACATCGTACATATGGAAATACCCCCCACATCGTACAGCTGGAAAGACCCCCCCCCCACATCGTACAGCTAGGAAGTCCATACCACAACGTACAGCTGAGAAGACCCTCCCACGACGTACAGCTGGAAGTCTATTCCTCAAAGTGCTGTGTGTCTACCTCCGTCACCGGCCTGAGAACTTTCAAAAGAGAGCCCAAGATTCTGCTCTTCCACCATAAATGTGACCATTGATCGATCAATCCAGTTAATCAGTTAAAAAATATTGAAAAGCTAAGTCATCGGTCAGAGCATACCTATCTAACAGTGAGAACATACATATCTTATTTTAAGAACATACCTATCTCACTGTAAGAAATACCTATCTTACTATCAGAACACACCAATCGCGCTGTGGCAGCATACCTATCTCAATGTCAGAACATACCAATCTATCTGTGGTAACATACTTATATTAATGTCAGAACATACCAATTGCTCTGTGGTAACATACCTATATTAATGTCTGAACATACCAATTTCACTGTGGTAACATACCTATATTAATGTCCGAACATACCAATCTCACTGTGGTAACATACCTATCTTACTGTCTGAACATACCAATCTCACTGAGTAGCATACCTATATTATGTCCGAACATACCTATCTCACTGAGTAACATAGCTATATTAATGTCCGAACATAGCAATCTCACTGAGTAACATACCTATTTCAATGTCAAAACATACCAATCTTACTGTGGTAACATACCTATATTAATGTCCGAACATACCAATCTCACTGAGTAACATACCTATATTAATGTCCGAACATACCAATCTTACTGTGGTAACATACCTATCTCAATGTCAAAACATACCAATCTCACTGTGGTAACATACCTATATTATGTCCGAACATACCAATCTCACTGTGGTAACATACCTATATTAATGTCCGAACATACCAATCTCACTGAGTAACATACCTATATTAATGTCCGAACATAGCAATCTCACTGAGTAACATACCTATTTCAATGTCAAAACATACCAATCTTACTGTGGTAACATACCTATCTCAATGTCAAAACATACCAATCTCACTGTGGTAACACACCTATATTAATGTCCGAACATACCAATCTCACTGAGTACATACCTATCTCAATGTCAAAACATGCCAATCTCACTGTGGTAACATACCTATATTAATGTCCGAACATACCAATCTTACTGTGGTAACATACCTATCTCAATGTCAAAACATACCAATCTCACTGTGGTAACATACCTATATTAATGTCCGAACATACCAATCTCACTGAGTAACATAACTATCTCAATGTCAAAACATACCAATCTCACTGAGTAACACACCTATCTCAATGTCAAAACATACCAATCTTACTGTGGTAACATACCTATATTAATGTCCGAACATTCTATTCTATAAAATTTGTTGTATAGATTTATTTTAACTGACATAAAAGTGTATAGTAATGAGACTAGATTACTTTGTGGTTGAGTTGAATCGGTAGCCAAAACCCATAGGCGCGAGTGGAGATAAAAACACAAGGGTTAACACTGGTTTAAGTAATATCGCCACACACACCTCAGTTGTGGTGACAAAATGTGTGTCCCAGAAATTGACTACTACTGTGTTGGTATGAAAGGCAAAAGTACTACTTTGAAATTTAACTCTGCTACTTTGAACTGCAACTGTGTTACTTTCAACTTCAACTGCCTTACTTTGAACTGCAATTGTTTTTTTTTTAATGCAACTGTGTTACTTTGGTCTCCAACTGTGTTGCTTTCGTCTCCAACTGCGTTACTTTGAACTGCAACTGTGTTATTTTGGTCTCCATTTGTGTTACTTTGGTCTCCAACTGTGTTACTTTTGTCTCCAACTGTGTTACTTTCGTCTCCAACTGTGTCACTTTGAACTGCAAAGGTGTTACTTTGGTCTCCAATTGTGTTACTTTGGTCTCCAACTGTGTTACTTTGGTCTCCAATTGTGTTACTTTGGTCTCCAACTGTGTTACTTCGGTCTCCAACTGTTTTGCTTTGATCTGCAACTGTGTTACTTTTTAACTAATGAATCCATTTCGAGAACACAGAATATTTTGGAAAAGAATAAATATCCTTCAATTGCTTTTGCTTTGCTAAGAACATTTCCCCAAACGTAATATTGTCTAGTCTGACAAAGCTGGCGGGACAATTGATGGGAATGCAGCTGTGGTGCTATTAATAGACCATCCGTATTATGTTTAGATTGCATCTGAAATGTGTCAACAATAATTAGAAGTTTAAATGTAGGACATAAATCATGTGAAATTATTTCCGTTATGCTCAGGCCCGTTTACGTTTACAGATGAATGGAAGGTGAGCTATATCAATCCCGTCATTATGAATGATTTCATAAAGCACTGTAATAAACTGTCTTTTTGTCTTTCTCATAAATCCTTACGAACATATTGGGGGCCATGGCATGCGATCATCTTTAAAATTCAATGTTCGTTGCCTACGAACAGTAGACGGAGACCGTGGCGTACGTTAAGTGGGTGTGGACCGCACTGGCAGACACCATCTCAGCGAGGGAGAATGGGACAACTAATGGAATAATCGCATATTTACAGAGCACACACTGCTCGGTCTAGCCGAATTTCATCAAGGGATAACCGAGCACACGGTAATTGTCCACACGTGTGACCGATCCAAATGCGTGCTTTATTCAAAGTTCAAGGTTGATGCGTCATAAATAAGGTCACCCACATAGTTAGGTCGGAAAAGCAGCGTTCTGAAGTAATTCAACGTTGATTGAAGTTATAGATATTTTTTTAGTAACAGTAAGCAGTATTTTCCTAATTTCTGAGATATAAAGCATTCGACATGATTCCTAATACAATCTGATTCTAAGATCAGGAATCGAACGTGTGAAAACAATGTGAAAGATAAAATAACTTTTTATCAATTCATAGGGTAATAAAATTAATAGTTTGCATAATTTTCTAATATCATTTAATAATTACTTAAAATTTATTGAAATTAAAAAAAAAAAATTAAAAAAGGAAAATTTTTTGTAACCAGATATATGATTATATCGAGACCCATAATGCTAAAAAATTAATGTTTTCGCCGATTCCACCACAAGCAACGCCTTTTAACATGTGACGACGATTGATGGGTTTGCAGCTATGAAGACCAGGAAAGGAAAACATTTGAAATAAAGTTAATTTAATGTAATAAAAACTAGACATTAACGTTGTTTTTAAATACATTTTTGTTTTTGTTTTTGTTCTCGTCATTGTTACACTGTGGACTTATTTTAACAAGAATAAATCCATCGTGGAAGTCAGGGGGGGGGGGTTGGTGGGGTTGGGGGGTAAGGGTTGACATCATGAGTTTACCGCACCTTGGTGACACCAACCCTAACTACGCCGCTGGGCAGAGGGCTTACTTTAAATGTTCTTAAACCAGACAACGCATGCAGTTAAGAGCGCCCGGTGCTAGCGCCTGTGGCCTTGGCCTGAGTCTGATAGCACTTTACGTGTTGTCGTTTTTTGTTGTTGTTTTTTTTAATGTAATCTGTCCCCTTTCACCCCTTTCCACGCTATTCTCCTGGGACTTAGCGTGTGTGTAGTTTTAACAATTATTTGACATGAGCAGTTGACCCAATTTGTTCCTCTGCGCCTGCTCTTGTGCAGTACCACTAACTACTACTAGTGACGAACCTAGACCTAAAGCAGCCGTCCAGGTCGAACTCTCAAACTGCGACAATTTACCCCCCCCCCCCCCCAAGCAAATTATCAGAACATTCTAAAGCATATTTCCTGAACGCCCCGTATGCGGCCTGCCTTTGATTATCTGTATCATTATCTTACGTCTTGCCCATGACCTGGAAACTTTGCGTACACAAAACCCGTTAAGTATTTCGTCCCCACACTTACAGTACATGGAGTAACAAGACTGAGATAATGCGATTTTCAAACTTTATAATGCGTATGACGTATTGTTCTTAGTATAGACCGCTCCGGATTTTCAACGCATCCTTAAGTTTTGGTACTGCTGCAATAAACTTTTTTTGAAAAAAACTTTTGAAAACATCAACCTTGTAAACCACACAAATAACTTTAGACTTACATGAGAGGAATTTACATTGCAGCCTATACTCTTAACACAATGATATATTGCTATATACACGACTGCATAGATCTTGTGACCTCAGATTTTACTCTAAACGCCAGTCAACTGTTTTTTTGGAAACATATTTCTTTGCGGGGGAAAAAAATACAATCCAGTCCTTACCGGCGTACAATCTTCTTTTTCGAGATGCAATATTTTTTCTTGCTCCTGTTTTCATTTCAGAATTTGCATTCTCTCAGATGAGTTCCCGTCCCAAGGCTAACGAGTCCCACCCCGTGATGCTTGGGGCGGATTAGGCTGGTTTTAGCATTTGTGGGGCGTGATCTCCAGACCACCCGCGATCTGGACTGAGTCAGTTTGGAACCCTCAGGCTTCCAGCACCGGCAAAAAATAGTAACTGCTTGATGAATCCCTTAAGGAATCCTTTAAGATGTTTTACTCTGTCAAGATTTTGTGATTAATGGTCCAAAAATAGGACAGGCAACAAAGGCTGTTAAGCCATCATCAGGTTTCTAGTTGTCGGTTTTAAAAACCGATAACTGGTTGTAAACGATTATGAAGTGATTTTGACAGTCGTTAAAAAAATAAAATAAAAAACCAACATGAAATGATGGACTTCTTTCGTTCCAAATCGTATTCTTATTGCTTTAATAGGTTAAAGATGTATGGGCTGGGGGCATCGGAGCCCGCAGAAAATTTTCTGGGGGGGGGGGCAAAATAATCGATTAACTTTCTAGGGGGGGGGGCAAAATAATCGATTAACTTTCTAGGGGGGAGGCGAAATTTTTTAGTAATGTTTTAATGTAGTTTTAATTTATTATAGCGTATTTGTATGGTGAACGAACGGACAGGACATCAGCTTAGTTACTTTCTCTTGATTTTCTCTTTACTTTAATACACTTTTTGTCTATTTTCGTCTAAAAATGTTTTATCCAATCAATCCAGGGGGGGGGGCAAGTGTCCCCCCTCCCCTGCGGGCGCCCATGGCTGGTGATGGGAGGGGGGATTGCTCAGTGAATTATTTTCTAAATTGTTTTAAAGATGCTGTAAACCAGATACCGAGAATCTAAGAGTATCGATACTAAAATCTACATATTGAAATGTTTACTTGTCAATTCAAAATATCATAACTTTAATGAGATAATTTAAAAACTTAATGAACATTTGGTAATAAGTTTACATTAACAAATAAAACAACCTCATCAAATTGTTAAAATTAATTTTTTTCTTTTTTTTTCTTTCTTTTTTTTCACTCCATGTCAATCTGTTTTCTAAAAAGTAACAACACAAATAATGGAATTTATTTGAAAATACAAAAAAGAAAAATTGTTCACAAAAACTTGCAAAAATTGCTTTTCACTTTTGAAACAAATTAAATTACTAAAGGAATCTCATAATTCATTAAAAATATCTATATCTTTATGCCCCTAAAAGTGCGAGGCCCCGTAGTAGGACGAAGCCACCTAGAAGTGTGAGGCCCCATAAAAGTGCGAGGCCCAAAAGAAGTGCGAGGCCAAATTGAAGTGCGAAGGACCATAGAAGTGAGAGGCCCAAGTAGGACGATGCTCCATAGAGGGACGAGGCCCTGGGCAATTTCCAAAGAGCCCATGACCAAAGACGGCCTTGACCCTGATCGCCTATTTGACCGATGGCACCCTTGGCTGGTACCACCCTGCTCTGTTATGTAACAAAGTGCTTTTATGAAACCGACTTGAGCGAACGTTGTCAAATTTGCACTTTCCTTTTGTCGTCCCCCGCAGTGAGATGTTCTCCCGGTGAGGTCCACTGCTCCGAAGCATCAGTGACACCACTGAAAATTAAAACTCAGTATCGCAAAGTAATTTTAGCTAACTGTTGTAGTAAAATTTACCTTGGTCTCAGAAAAATGCCATATGTTTATTAGGCGATGAATTAAGCCTGAAGCCACCTTGACCAGACACGTACAGTGGCCCAATTTAACAGATGCTCTGCTGTGTTTGCGAGCTGATAGCCGCCAAAAAACTAAACCAGTGATCCCCAAAATGATGGTTAGTGGACCGGCACTGGTACGCAAGCTTTGCGTTGCCGGTTCGCAAAATTTAAGTTGCCGGTCAGCACATCATAAATATTTCAGTTCAAATTAAAAAAAATATGATAATGATATAAATATGGCATCGGTCCCCGGTGCAAATTTGAAACCTGTCCACGATCCACCAAGCTCTGAAAGTTTGGGAAACACTGAACAAATCAACTTAATAGCAGCATGCCGCGATGCATACCATACATAACGCTACTTAGAATGGTGTCATTCAATGCATTTAGCAACATAGAGCGAAAGTAAAAAAAAATAGCAACATATAGATAAATACAGCGTTTAACAACATAGAGCAGTAGAGAAAATATAGCACCATAGAGCCATAGAAAACATAAAGCAACATAGAAAACTATAGAGAACATTAAGCAGCGTAGAGCCATAGAGGGCAGTTAGCAGCATAGAGACAAAGAGCAACAGAGAGCCACAGAAAGCATTTAGCAACATAGAGCCATAGAGAGCATTTAACAACATAAAACTAGAGAGAACATTCAGCAAAATAGAGCCATAGACAGAATTTAGCAACATAGAGCCACATACATCATTTAGCAACATAGAGCCGTGCAGAGCGTTTAACATCAAAGAGCCATACAGAGAATTTTACAATATAGAGCTATGCGCAGCATTCGGCATCATACAGCCATAGAGAACATTTAGCAACCTCTAGCTAAAGAGAGCATTAAAAAAAATAGAGCCATCGAGAACATTAAAAATTTAGCAATATATTGCCATAGAGACCATTCAACAACAATGAGCAATACAAAGCATTAAAAAAAATATAGAGCCTTTGAAAAAGGTATCAACACAGTAAGAGACAAACAGAACATTATGCATCAAAGAGTCATATAAAGCATTTGACACCATAGAGCTATACAGAGCATTTAACATCTATAGCCATACAGAGCATTTAGAATCATATAGCGATACAGAGCATTTAGAATCATATAGCCATAAAGAGCATTTAGAATCATATAGCCATACAGATCATTTAGCATCATAATGCCATTATTAGCATTTAGCAACAAAGGGAGAGTTATATATAGTATTTATCAACAAAAAGCCATACAGATTATTTTACAACAAAGAGCCTTATAGACCATTCAATAGCATACCACCATACAGAGCATTAAGCGAAATTAAGACATACAGACCATGAAGCTACATAGAGCAAAAAGGCGAATATAGCAACACGGAGCAATATAGATCATTGATCAATATAGTACAATACAAAGCATATAGCAACAAGGAACAATACATAGACTATTCAAATATAGAGCAATTAAAAGATTCTAGAGCCATGGAACAATAAAGGACATTCAGCGAGATGGAGCAAGACATGCTACTTAACCACATAGAGCAAAACTTGGAATTTATTACCATGGAGTGATACGTGACATTTAGCAAGCTGAGCAATACATGTCATTTAGCAACATGGAATAATACATGGCATTTAGCAACATAGAGCAATATATATCATTTAACAGCATGGAGCGTTATATGTCATTTAGCAACATGAAGCAATGCATGCATGGGCGCCCGCAGGGGGTGCAAAAAAGGGGGGGGCAAGTGATTGATTAAATAAAAATTGTTAAGACAAAAATGGACAAAAAATGTATTAAAGTAAAGAGAAAATAAATAGAAAGTAACTAAGCTGATGTCCTGTCCGTTCGTTCACCATACAAATACGCTGCAGTAAATTAAAACTACATTAAAACATTACTAAAAATTTTTGCCCCTCCCCCCCCCCAGAAAGTTTATCGATTTTTTTGCCCCCCCCCCCTAGAAAGTTTTCTGCGGGCGCCCATGAATGCATGCCATTGAGCCACATGGATCATTACATGCAATTTAGCAACGTGGAAACAATCCATGGCATTAAGAAACCATGGAGACGTAAAGCCAGTGAATCCGGTGTTGTGTCATGGACCTGGCATCCCTACCTATACGCCTGGATCGAATGGGGCGCCCTATATGCACATTAATGGGGATAGTGGAAACTAGGTGTTGCCTACCATTGCAATACAGCCTACCAAAAGAAACTTCACACATGCAACACTTTTGTTAGCTAAACCACGTTATATATCTAGGATCTAAAATGCTCTTGATTTAAATGTCCTTAAATTAAAATTAGTTTTGCTGCTCTGCCTTTAGTGCATACATCAAGATACTTATCACTTTACGATATTTAAATACTTATTATTGCAAATGTGTTTTAAAAAATTAATTAAATTAATCCCATTCACTTAGTTACATTTGAATTATTTTAATTTTTTACTCATCAAACAAGAATGTGCACTTTTAATGAATGATGTTTGGCAATGCGAACGAAGGCAGCTCAAATGTTGATGGTTCGTGGGGAGGGGTGAGGGCAAGTGCCTGTACGATCATAACCTAATTTTGGTAACACATCATTTTGAACTAAAATAAGATGTCCAAAAATATGTTGTTTATAATGATGGTGTGGCTGCTTCTCTATAGACCGAGACAATGGCAAGACTCTGCAGCCAATGTTGACTCGGTTATTTCAGAGATCAAAAAAGTTAGCTCGAAAAGCGAATACAAATTGATATAAAATTCACTGATGTCTCAAATAAGGGGCGGGGTGTCCGCCAAAAGTTACGTGATGGTCCGCCTTGTTACCCACCCACCCCTTAAGGCATTATAAAAAAAATAATTAACAAAAATATGAAGCTTCATTTCGTCTGACTACGACATGGTCAACTTTTAACAAAGCACTTTGTTATATCTTCAGCAGCTTTCCCCCCCCCCCCCCCCCACAGGTACACACGCTAACATTACCTACGCACCCACAGGCAAAACCCATCCCAGCGACTCTAGGACGACGGGACCTCCCCAAATTTGACGGACGAATGCAAGCGAACGTGTCTAACTGCCCTTAACTAAATCACCAACTAAGTTTATCAACCTATGCACACAACGTTACAAATAAGTACTTTTAATTCTGAGGTTCAGGATATACAATTCCTCTGTTAAGTTACAGAAATACAGACCATTACCTGCTCGTTGTAGTGTCTAAACCAATCAATTGAGATTGTTTGATCCTGATCGTAGCGTCTAATCAAATCAATTGATATGGTTTTTTCCTGATCGAAGCCTCCAATCCAATCAATTGATATTGTTTTGTCCTGATCGAAGCCTCTAATCCAATGAACTGAGATTGTTTCACGATGCAAAGTCTACAAGAAGGTGACTTTGTGCTTTTTTTGAATACATATCAACTTTTTGAACCCGATCTTCGGTCTGGTGTATGTATGGCAAAGTTTGGTCACAAAGTGTAACTTTACTGATGTTACATTAGCAGGACAGCCTGTAAGAGTTAACTGATAGCGCACTTTAGGATTGAAATAGGCTTGGCAGACAGCTTGTGGCTCGTAGCAAGGCGGACAGCTTGTGACTCGTAGCAAGGCGGACAGCTTGTGACTCGTAGCAATTCGGACAGCTTATGACTGGTAGCAAGGCGGACAGCTTGTGACTCGTAGCAAGGCGGACAGCTTATGACTGGTAGCAAGGCGGACAGCTTAGGACTGGTAGCAAGGCGGAACGCTTAGGACTGGTAGCAATGTGGACAGCTTATGACTGGTAGCAGAGTGGACAGCTTATGACTTGTAGCAAAGTGGACAGCTTAGGACTGGTAGCAAGGCGGACAGCTTAGGACTGGTAGCAAAGTGGACAGCTTATGACTAGTAGCAAAGTGGACAGCTTATGACTGGTAGCAGGGCGAAAAACTTATGACTGGTAGCAAGGCGGACAGCTTAGGACTGGTAGTAAGGCGGACAGCTTAGGACTGGTAGCAAAGTGGACAGCTTATGACTGGTAGCAAAGTGGACAGCTTAAGACTGGTAGCAAGGCGGACAGCTTATGACTGGTAGCAAAGTGGACAGCTTAGGACTGGTAGCAAGGCGGACAGCTTATGACTGGTAGCAAGGCGGACAGCTTATGACTGGTAGCAAGGCGGACAGCTTATGACTGGTAGCAAGGCGGACAGCTTATGACTGGTAGCAAGGCGGACAGCTTA
>CAXITT010000424.1:110312-307217 GCA_964033795.1 Lymnaea stagnalis | reverse complement strand
TGGTAGCAAGGCGGACAGCTGTGGCCTGGTAGCAAGGCGGACAGCTAAGACTGGTAGCAAGGCGGACAGCTTAGGACTGGTAGCAAGGCGTACAGCTTAGGACTGGTAGCAAGGCGGACAGCTTATGACTGGTAGCAAGGCGGACAGCTTAGGACTGGTAGCAAGGCGGAACGCTTAGGACTTGTAGCAATGTGGACAGCTTATGACTGGTAGCAAAGTGGACAGCTTATGACTGGTAGCAAAGTGGACAGCTTAGGACTGGTAGCAAGGTGGACAGCTTATGACTGGTAGCAAGGTGGACAGCTTATGACTGGTAGCAAGGTGGACAGCTTATGACTGGTAGCAAGGTGGACAGCTTATGACTGGTAGCAAGGCAGACAGCTTATGACTGGTAGCAAGGTGGACAGCTTATGACTGGTAGCAAGGTGGACAGCTTATGACTGGTAGCAAGGTGGACAGCTTATGACTGGTAGCAAGGTGGACAGCTTATGACTGGTAGCAAGGCGGACATCTTATGACTGGTAGCAAAGTGGACAGCTTATGACTGGTAGCAAAGTGGACAGCTTATGACTGGTAGCAAGGTGGACAGCTTATGACTGGTGCCAAGGCGGACAGCTTATGACTGATAGCAAGGCGGACAGCTTATGACTGGTAGCAAGGCGGACAGCTTATGACTGATAGCATGGCGTACAGCTTAAGACTGGTGGCAAGGCGGTCAGCTTATGACTGATAGCAAGGCGGACAGCTTAAGACTGGTGGCAAGGCGGACAGCTTATGACTGGTAGCAAGGCGGACAGCTTATGACTGGTGGCAAGGCGGATAGCTTATGACTGGTAGCAAGGCGGACAGCTTATGACTGGTGGCAAGGCGGACAGCCCATGACCAGTGTTTCTTTCATGTAGCTCTACGTCAGGGACGTGGGAGTGGATTAACAGTGCACAAGCAACCCAAGTGTACCCTGGAGTAGAGGCCGACCGAATTTCGGCTTCGGCTTCGGTTTCGGCGCCGAAAGTGGCCATTTTATCACTTTCGGCCAATTTTCGGCTTCGGCCGAAACTGGAAAGTTAACTTTCGGCTTAATTTCGGTTTCGGCCGAAAGAGAAAAGTTAACTTTCGGTTTTTCTTCGGTTTCGGTCGAAATTGACTTAGACTTTCGGCCATCCGGCCGAAAGTGACTCATTTTTTCGGTCATTTAATACTAAGCAAAAGCGATATTTAACAACAAAATAAGCGACATTTAAGAACAAATTAAGCGATCTTTGAGAACAAACTAAATAATATTTAATAACAAACTAAGCGACATTTAAAAACAAACTAAACTATCTTTAAAACAAACTAAGCGATCTTTAAGAACAATCTAAGCGATCTTTAATAACAACTAAACGATTTTTAAGACCGAACTAAATGATCTTTAAGAACAAAACAAATGATCTTCAATGATTTATAAGAATAAACTAAGCGATCTTTAACAGAAGACTAAATGTTCGTTAGGAACAAACTGAAAGATCTTTAAGAACAAACTAATTGATCTTAAGGAACAAAATCAAGTATCGTTAAGAACAAACTAAGCGATCCTTATGAAAAAACTAAGCGAATTTACAACAAACTAAGCGATCTTTATGAAGAAACTAAACGATCTTTAAGCACAAATAAAGCTATCATTAACAAAAACTAGACGATCTTTAACAACAAACTAATGCGATCTTTAAGAACAAATAAAGCTATCATTAACAAAAAAACTAGACGATCTTTAACAACAAACTAATGCGATCTTTAAGAACAAACTAAACGATCTTTAACAACAAAACAGGCGATCTTTATAAACAAACTAACCGATCTTTAAGAAAAAAATAAAGATATCATTAACAAAAACTGGACGATCTTTAACAACAAACTAAGCGATCTTTTACAACAAACTAAAAGATCTTTAACAACAAACTTAACGATCTTTAAGAACAAACTAACCGATCAATAACAACCAACTAAACGATCTTTAAAAACAAATTAAGTGATCTTTTAGAACCATATTTTTTAGAGACCCGGTTTAAAAAAATAATATTTTGCATTAATTTCCCCTCCTCCCCCCCCCCCCCAATTTCTGCCAAATTTTCTCCTACCATACAGATTTCAAAAAATTGTAAAGCAATTTAAATTACTTTTATATTAAAATGGTAAAATCCAAAGTATTCATTAGATCAAGGGTCTCAAACTCAAAACATCAAGGGGGGGGGGGGCGCAGGAGGTAGTGTCTGAATAAGAGTGGGCCGCATCAAATAATCCACAAAAAAGCGATTACAACTGTTACAATCTGGTCAACCTTTATAAATAACAATGAAATAATTAAGGGATCTCAAGAACTACTCACTGTTGCCAGAGACCTGGCATACAAAAATATATAGAGTGATTAAAAAAAATCAGAATTAGATTAGTCGGTGAGATCGACTGAATCCGTCGTGGGGAGTCAGGTTATATATATGAGAATGGGGGAAACGGGCCGGCGCATTTACACTAAACATTTCTGTCATGTAGCGGGCCGCAAAATATCGTCTTGCGGGTCACAAATGGCTCGCTGGCGGCGAGTTTGAGACCCCTAAATTAGATGTTAATTTATTAATATTTACGATTATCTCATTTTTATAAAAAGAATGTAACTATTTATACTTTCCCACATCATTTTCGATGTAAGCAGAATGTATGCGGGAACGAATTTCAAAATTTCTTAATATTTCCTTTTCGGTTTCGGCTTCGGTTTCGGTTTCGGCCAAAATTCATTTTAAACTTTCGGCCTTTTTCGGTTTCGGCCGAAAGCCATTTTAAAACTTTCGGTCTTTTTTCGGTTTCGGCCGAAAGTCATTTTAAACCCTGGAGAAAATGTGTAAACCATTGGAACGAAATCATAATTTTATTAAAAACTAAGTTCTTCCCTTGTTGTCTACGCCACCAAAGCTCAGCAGAATAATTTGACATTTTAAAAACACCTCTCATTTATAACAATACACATTGAAAAGTACGTAAATTATCGTCTTTACGTCCGGAAAACTTCCTGGAAAACTATAATTCGAGTAAAAAGGTAACAATTTTCAGCAGCTTTCCTTGCTGTGGGTTTTCTGTAATGTGGACAATTTATGTGTTGTGTTCCTGGATCGGGGCAATACAACGTAGAGCTGACCATTTGAGAATACAACAGTCTGTAGAACGTTAAAATGTGACTTAGAGCTGGCTATATGAGAATATTGCAGTCTGTAGATCAATACCAACCTGTTCAAGCGTTTGTCCTTGTGCTTTATTTACTGTGATAATCAGCAGGAATGAAGGGAAATTACAAACGCTTTAGAATAAACTGTAGTGTTGTATCTGGTGAAGCCAAATAATTTCTTGGAATGAATACAATGTGCACACATTTGCACTCTAAAATAATTTCATTTTATATAAAATTGTTATTTAGCTGCTTCACAATAATGCGAGTTCCATTGTTCAGTCCTTTCTGTGGATTCAGGCTACGAAAGATCACAACTATTACTCCAAGTTTTTGAAGCAGAACGTGAGGTGGCATTCCGAATGGAGTTCGTTGATTCAGGAACTCAACTGGATAATTTTAAAAAAGGGTTAGAATCTTCTGAGATTAGTGAATCGAAGATGTAAAACTAGTTGGCGTGTGCTGGCAAAGCAATACATGATTTAAAAACAATTTGATTTAGTCGATGATGATTAGAGAAGCTTCGCGCAGAATTTTAGATTCAGATGATATTAATCTCATTGATGAAACGAACGTATCTAACAGAGGAATCGGCAGCATTCATCCACTAGGAACTGATCCACCACATTCAAACAAAGTAGTAGAAGGAAGCACGCTTTGTCCACCTCCAAGAAAAACACCCAAGTTTAGTAAAGTAGAAACGGTTTTCCAGAACCTTCTGGTCTATCAAGGTAGAAGCATCTCTTGTTTAGAGTAGTATTGTCTGCAGCGCCAGTTATCTTGACAAATTATTTATCAAGCTACATTTCGATTAAAATTTTAATCGGATTCTTGCACTTTTTAAACATGTTTGAAGGCTTGAATTCTTATGGGATTTCCAGTAGGAAACTGAAGACCAAGCTTTGCGCAATAAAGTCCGTATTGCTTGAAGATTACGTTTATGTCGTGGAGGGTTAGGTGCGTTCCTGCATCGTAATTGTTGTCTTTTTTGTAATCGAGATCCATGACAAAAGCAATACATGTATGCAAATGTTTCAAGTAGTTGTATTGGCTAATGGAAAGATTATTGCTATTTTTCATCATCATTTTCCAGAGGCCCACTTGATGCCGCTGCTTCCTTGGAGGTGTCATAAAAGAGGTGTCATCCATTAAAAGTTTGGTTGAACTCAAAATGTGTGCAACCTCGAACATGATGCAATAGCATCCTTAGGAAAAATCTCTTCCCTATTTCTATGCAAAATGTGAACATTATTTTCACCTCTGTGTCAGGGCTGCGAGTTTCCAAGAACAAATACATATTGGTAAGGTATTTCAGTGTACATCAACTGCCATGCATTGCAATCCTATTTGTTCAGCTGCAACCAAGACTCAAACTCTGTTCTTCTAGTTTGGGGTGCCAGCAAAGCCTCTTCTTCATTTCTTTTCTTGAGCATGATTCTCTGCTGACACGGAAGATGCAACGGAAGTCTCATTTTTGATTCGCAAGGTCTTCACATTGTTTCTGGAGCATTGCCATAGAGGGTATCTATGAGTTTATCCCTTTCATTGTTCGTTAGCTCCTGCTGTCCTCCTGCTGTCCTCCTGTTGTGATTGTTATATATTCAACATCTACTTATATATGCATTTAATGACTTTAAGCAATGTGCAAAGCTCAATATTATTGTGACCATCGTTCTTTAGTATACAGGTATGGACTATAGGGGACAATATAACTATTTTCCGTTCTTGTAACTTAAACTTTCATCCCACAACGACAAAATATGGCAATGTGTCAACCGGGTTATTTTTGCGAAATAACTACCAGGCTTTATTGGCAATATGACAAACAGCCTATAAGACAACCAAATTATATGATAACCAGCCTATATGACAACCAAATTTTATGACAACCAGCCTATATGACAACGAATCTGTCTGACAAAAATTATATTAAAACTAGCCTATATGACCACCAAATGATGTGACAACAAGCCTTAAAGACAAACACATGACATGACATCCAGCCTTTATGTCAACCAAGCTTTGAGAAAACTAAATGATATGAAAATCAACCCATATGGGAATAAGGAAGAGGAATGGGGCTCAATTTCCAAGTTGTCGTAAACTGACATGTTCGTCTCCAACAACAAACAATTCAGATCGAGGCATTGATGCTGACATAAGCTTGTTGTTGTTCGTCCGTCAAAATCGACTAGGACCATCGTGTCATCCGGTTAGAGGGGAGGTTGGGTTATGGTGAGCTCGTAGGTGGCTAAGCGGATCCTTGCTTTGAGAAATCTCTGGCACCGCGGGCAGAGGATAGTTGCTGCAGTCGGTGATCTACTATTGCTCTTTCGGGGGAGCCTGCGCGTCTCAGCTGTGGCTATCCTACTGGCTTCAAGTGATTGAGCCCCTTTCTTGACAGCTTCTCTCCAACTGGCTCGGTTCTGGGCTGTCTGCACCAATTTAGTAAGGTTGACGATGAAGGCCTATAGTGCCGCTTTCAGTGAGTCTTTGTAACGCTTTTTTTTTACCTCCTTGGGAGCACTTGCCTATCAGAAATTCTTCAAAGAAAACCTGTTTTTGGTTTTGGGAGCCGGTGGTCTTCCTTACGGGCTGCGTGATCCATCCAACGGAGTTGAAACTGCATCAGGATGGTGAAAATACTAGGTATATTCGCTGTAGTGAGGACCTCTGTGTCAGGGACTTTGTCTTGCCACCTGATGCCGAGGAGTTTCTTGAGGCTGGTAGTGTGAAAATGGTTGAGATTCGTGACGCTGGTAGAATGCCCAAGTTTCACAGCCGCAAGATAATGTGGAGAGGACTGCTGCGCTATAAACCTTGATCTTCGTTTCTCGTCTGATACCTCTCCCGTCCCAAACAGTGCTGTGGAGCCTGCCAAATATGGCCCTAGCTTTGGCACTAGTCTGGCATTAATTTCATTATCCATGGAGATAGATCTGAGAGAGTGCTGCCCAAGTAATTAAATGTATCCATCGCCAAAGCGTATACACAGACATCCAATGCGTGGCTAGTTTGGTTTACATGCATATAAATATGGATATCTCTGATATCGGGCAAAGGATTATTTTAATTAAAGGAACACCATTAATTATTTTAAATATTGCATAGATTGATACAGTATATCCCGCCGTTTAAACATTTTCTCACGTATCGTTCACAAGGATCACAAAAGCCAAAGAAATAAGTAGCTCAACCAAGAAAAACACCCTTGTGATGAGAACTGAACCAATACGTGGGTGGGGCGAATGTTCTGTTGAGACTAGCCATAGACACGGTTGAATGGGCTTACAAGAGATGGGAAAAGATGACGATACTTATAACACATTCATAAAAAGGGGGGGTACATTCTTGCAAGCTATGCGTACTAAAAAAACATATTTTTTTTAATGTGACGGCCCAGTCTGATTTCCTCACAGTCTCAAATACAGGATCAGGGTGTTAACTGGACTTGTCCATTAACACAATTTTAACTGATGTTCTCTTTGAGCCCTTCTCTCAACATTTTGTATTCAGTGGAGCGAACCACTGCGTTCGCCATCTTACTTTCCTCTCCTTCAAAATCCGTACAACACAGCATCTCCACAAATCGTACCTTTGATAACCTTACAACACTTTTCTCGTGTGATCGTCCTTAGACCAGTTTACGATTTCTATTGTTTGCTTGCACTCTTGCACATTATATTGTCTTAAAGGCAGAGGGAGGTGGTGCATCGTTGACCTACTTGCTCACTCATCCACGGTTTCTTAAATATAAACACGTTATTTATTTGCACTGCCGGGTGCTTAGCTTACAGGCGCATCAGTGTCGAGTTTCTTCAGTACGTTTTTACAATTGGTTTGCATTCGAACACGATCTCGCCGAGTAGATTTAGTTCATATGAACGCTTATTTAAGTGCAAATTTGTGAGACGTTTCTTAAGTGTTATGATGTGAGCTGTACAATGTGCTTTATTTTTATGTCTGTTAATAATGCTTTTCAAAGTCAGCGGAAAGCTTCAAAGCCTATTATTTTCAAAACATATTTTCTTCATCATCATCTTAGATTTTTGGTTCAATTTATCTTTAAACGTCCGTTGAAACGACTGAATATCAGTAGGTGTTTTTTTCCCAACATCTCGTTAGATTGATAGTATTTCTTAAATCTCTCTACCAAATTGATGAATGTCTATGACGTCCTATCTACGTGAATTGGATGTTAAAATATATTTAATAGTTATGTCTTTAAACTGAAAGATGTATGCCCATTAAAAAAATAGTTTAGACTAATTTTATAATTGTCTATTTTGATATAAAGAATTTGAAGTGACAGTGGAAGTGAAGTGGGCTCATTTAAAATGTCATATAGAGTGGGCGTGATTGGGGCGGGGTTGACAGGAGTGACAGTAGTAAAAAAAAAATTCTTGACGCTGGTCTCTCGCACATCGTCTGCCTCGAGCGTCGTGACGTAATTGGAGGACTCTGACATTTCAAGGAGGAGGTCAATTACTCATCCATTCGACTATCCCCACCCCATGCATCAACTATCCATCCAGTAGCTTACTGAATTAAATTTATTGGATTCAAGCAATTTTTTTACGTTCACCTCATAGAAGACATCTTGACCCAAATATCCACTGCTCTTTGTCGAAATTCATTTTATAAGCTTGTTCCAGTCCCTGATTGTCGTTGGAATTTCATCCTGCCAAGAGTGCCAGACACAGTCAGTCTCTAGAAGTTGTACACTACCATTACGAACTGCATGGCCATATATTTGAGCCAGTTTCATCCGTAAGGTACCTGTGTGATACCATTCAAAGAGAGGTCGACTGGGACGAGCATATTAACAATGTATGCAACCAGGCAAACAAGACCCTGGGGTTCTGAAGGCGTTTTGAAAGAAAGAGCCTATAAATCCTTTTTTCCGATCGCTTTTAGATTATGCATCTTCAGTTTGGGACACATTTACCCACAAGATCATCGACTGACGGCACGATACAGGACTATCCCTTTGTTGGCAGCATGCTGGAAACACTGGGCTTGTCACCGTAGAGACGAAAACACTTTACATATTGGTATATATTGCCTCAGGCCTTCCAACCCCAAGCGCATGATTCCATCACAAAGAAGCCCTTCCAACCAGTGAAATATCCTCTTCAACACTAGGCACAGAAACATTGCAAATCTCTTCTACATGCATGGGAACCAGTATGATCGATAACTTGATATAAAGAAAAAGAGGACAAAGACTAGAAAAGGAAACAAACAAAAAATCATTCATCCTGAACTTGAATCTTCTTTTGAGTCTATTGCAGGGGTCTCCAAACTTTTCAGCCTGAGGGCCGCATTAACTATCAAACATCAGTTCGGGGACTGACTACACACTGGAGGGCCAAATAAAAAAAAATCAAAACATGGATGTTGTTTTTAATTATTTATGTATTATTATTTCATTCAGTTATTATTTACTAACACATTGATACACGACACATGAATACATGTATTAGTGGGAATGGTGAAATTGTTTCCTGGATGCCAAAATAGCAGTGATTAGCAGACATTTCTGGATTTAGATTTGATGTCCCTAACATTAACAATGACCTGAGATGATCATCGGACAAATTTGTTCTCAAATGTCTTCACGTATTTCGTTCTTGAAAATGTTTGTTCACACAGGAACAGGTGTGTTGTGCCAAAGATTGAAAGTTACATTGATGCAAATGTTTTGAACTTTGGAAAGCCTTCCTTGGGCGAAAACTAGTTAAAACCCCACCGGTCCTTCTTTTAAAGTGTACATAAGGAGGTCATTTGCTTGCAACTCAATGACCTCCAGATGCAGTTCAGTCACGAAGACCTTGCACTGCTGAAAGTGTATCAAGTTGTTGGCCTGTGTTTGTTCCAAAAACAAGACGAGTTTGGATCTGAAGGCCTTTAGGTGGGTGTGTAGTTCAGAAACTGGATTTTCTTCTCCTTGCAGTTTTAGGTTCAGAAAATTTAAATGGCTAGTTATGCCTGTTGCAAAGGCAAATTTCCATACCCACTCTTCATCAGACACTAATGGCTGTGGCTTGCCTTTACTTTCCAGGAAGTCACCTATTTCCTTTCTTAACTTAAATACTCTGCTCAGACCTTTAAAACAACTTGACCAACTTGTTGCTGTGTAATATGGTAAATCTTGCGATTCTGTGTCTGTATCTTTTAACAGGTCTCTGAACTGTCTATGGTAGAGCCCATGTGACCTTATTAAATTAACATTCTTTACCACAGGATTCAGTACGCTACTAATGTCCACATGTTTAGCACACAAAGCTTTCTGCTATAAAATACAGTGCAGGAACGTTGGTTGCAGAAGTTTTTGTTCTCAATACACATCTGCCTAACTTTTCCAACCAAGCCTTTATTTATGCCACTCATGTTCTTTCCTCTATCAACAGTCAGGCAACTGAGGTTAGTCCAGTCCAAGTTACAATTAGCAATTGTTTTTTTTTTGTTTTAACTCATTGAATATATCCTCTCCGGTAACAGTGCCGTACATGCTATTTATGGAAGCCAGTTCTTGTGCTATGTTCATGTCTTCATCCACACCTCTAACGAACACAGTTGATAGTTGGAACAGCTGTCCAGCGATACATCTATTGCATTTAAAAATTGGCGAAACCTGTTGAATTTTTCGCTATTTAGTGGCAATGTTTTCACCCATGTCTGTAACACGGCTGGCAAAGCTCTGCCACTAGATGGTGTTATATCATCTCATTGACTGTGAACAGAAGTAGAGAAACTAAGCAGCGAATAAGGTTTTGCCAAATAATGATCGGTTAGAAAACATAACACACAACTGCGCACATCCATTTTAATTCGGTAAAAACATAACGTCTACCTAAGCTGCGTCTGATCTCGGCAGGAGACACTTAAACTTCCGTAATTTTTTTCCGTAGACAAAATTGTCTCCGCGGGCCGCATGCTTACTCACAATTTTAGTCAATCATGGAAGTGGTTGGTGGTCAGTTTAGGTCTCTGAAATGATTGCTTTCAATAATATATATATTTATATGTATATATATATATATATAAATATATATATATATATATGTTAAATTTATATATTATCTTTTGAAAGTTGATGAATTTACATTCTGAATTACTTATCTTTGAACATATTTTTCTATTCAACTGGTTTGAAAATATTATTCCACACACTCTTATTCAATTAAGCCGTAGTTGCTGCCACTTTTGAAATATTGGTGTTTACCTCTTCGCAAACGGGGAGAAAACTAAAGTTTTGAATACAAGGTATGAGAAATTCTAAACAACCGGAAGATTATGGCCCTCAATTGATATGTTTAGATGGGACGGTGCTTCTCGCATCATGACATTTGTTTTCTGTGAACTAATTGACAGTCCAAACTCTTGACATGCTTGTGTGATCCGCTGACAATCCTCTTCTGTGTGCGATGCTAAAGTTGCATCGTCAGCGAACAGCATCTTACAAATGTGTACCTTTTTTTTTTTTTTTTTACCTCAGACTTTGCAAGAAGTCGGGCTATATTGAACAGCCTACCATCAGATCTGGTATGAAAATGCTTTTAGACTTCCCCAGTCCCTGAAGGCAAATCGATGAATCATAGAGAAGAAAATGAAGAAGAGCGTTGGTGCTAGTACACAACCTTGTTTTACTCCACTGCTGATTGCGAATGCCACAGAGACCTTCGGGTAAAATGGCTGTGCCGTTGTGGGCAATCGTGCGGGACAACCAATCGTATGCAAGATACCGAACAGGCCTCTCCGGCTTACCAAGTTGAATGCCTTGGTCAGAGCTATGAAAGCAATATAAAGAGGCCTATGCTGTTCACGACACTTCTCATGTAATTTTACGTAAATAGCATGTCTATAGTTGAACGACAACCCCAAAAGCCACAGTGGGACTCTGAATAGATGCAGGTGGCCAGATTCTGCACTGGTATAAATACGACACTAGTAAAAGTCTTTTTAAATAAGCGACGGAGAGAATGTCCACGATAATTGTTACAATCACTATGGTCACCTTTATTTCTGTACAATTTTGCGATTTTTGGCGTCTCCAGTGTCCTGAGCAATGTGACCTGCTTCCAAACAAAGACAGAAGAGATCAAGTAAGGTCTGCATTAGTATATGTTTTCCCTGGAACCTTACATATGCATATACATACAAATCTTTTTTTTTAAAGCCACTTAGTGGTGTTGCTGATGGTGTGTTGTGGTGGTGCATGTATCCTAGATGAGATGTTGCAACGTTGTCAGTTTTGACGTGTCTTTTTAGATTAAATTAAGAAAGGCTTTCTCTGTGTTGTGTGCATGTATAAACAGACAACCCCTGTCTTTTGAAGTCATGAGCTTGTTGTGATGTGAGAAAATGTATTAAATATTATTTTTCTATTGTACTGTGTTGTTTGGTGAGTCCTCATTTGTTTGGTTCGCTGCCTCCAATGGACCCTATACCTAAACCATCATATTCTAATTTTAACAAACCCCGGATTTCTTTTTTCATATAATTTCATAATCCCTACAACCCTGACAAATATAGTTCTACTGTGCCCTTGTCACTAAGAATTCAGCCCCAATCAAAATACAAACCACGGAATGGAACCCCTTGCTGCATAGGTCATAAAAGTATTGGCGAAGATGGGGGTATAACTGTATCGGCAAACTAAGCTGTGTTAAGGACAAGGTAAAGTCTCTCTGTTACCTATCACAGAGTTGAAAGTCGGTCCCATAACGAAAAGTTTAACATTCTAAGCCTGGTGACTTTTATATAAAATAAATCGGAGAGTGAGATCCAAACAAGTTTTCTTTTCTTTTTTTGTATTTCATTTTTTTTTTTAAAACGTGGATTATTGATTAAATGACCCGGCTCGCTCCCATTTGTTTTGCCTTATAAGGCAATGTCTTAACATAATCCGCGTTCACTAACAATTGTAATTGGTCGCTATTCACGGGGCGGTGGCATCTTTTCTCTGTCAAATAGAGGTCATCGTTGCTTTTTTTTTCAGCTGTTGAATGTTCATTAAAAACTACTGACTTCGAATGAAAGCCCCTTCGCACGCGAAAGACGAACGGTCACAATAACAATGATCACATCAATGGACACAATGCTTGGACAACGTTCGACCAATTAAGTGGCAATCGCGTTTTCCTACCCCCCCCCCCTTCCCACCCCCCTCCTTACCACCCAGGTGTACCTGGTTCTTAGACGCCTATAAAATCACGATAAAAAGAAAGAAGAAAAGCATAAATAATCCATGTCCCCATGAGTCAACTTTAGAAGATAGAAAATGCCAACCTAAATGGGGTTTTTTTTTTTTACCCGGAGTTAACCTAGCTGTCTTCCTAACTGCTTGTGCGTCAGACACAACATAGCTGTCTTCCTAACTGCTTGTGCGTCAGACACAGCATAGCTGTCTTCCTAACTGCTTGTGCGTCAGACACAGCATAGCTGTCTTCCAAACTGCTTGTGCGTTAGACACAACATAGCTGTCTACATAACTGCTTGTGCGTCAGACACAGCATTGCTGTCTTCCTAACTGCTTGTGCGTCAGACACAACATAGCTGTCTACATAACTGCTTGTGCGTCAGACACAGCATTGCTGTCTTCCTAACTGCTTGTGCGTCAGACACAACATAGCTGTCCTCCTAACTGCTTGTGCGTCAGCCACAACATAGCTATCTTCCTATCTGCTTGCGCGTCAGCCACAACATAGCTGTCTTCCTAACTGCTTGCACGTCAGCCACAACATAACTGTCTTCCTATCTGCTTTTGCATCAACCACACCGTAGCTATCTTCCTAACTGCTTGTGCGTCAGACACAACATAGCTATCTTCCTATCTGCTTGTGCGTCAGACACAACATAGCTATCTTCCTATCTGCTTGTGCGTCAGCCACAACATAGCTGTCTTCCTATCTGCTTGTGCTCGGCCACAACAAACTTCCAGACAATAAAGACAACACATTGATTCTCATTTTATGTAATACGGTTTTGTAATACAAATCATGATGAGTCTATAATACTATAATCTATCAAACAGCAGTTGAAGGCTGGGAATACCACGACTCACGACTTGTTTGGATAGGTACATAGAAGTAAGTGTTACTAAACCTAAACTATCGTGCCTAGTTATAATTGCATGCTTTTGCCATCTTAAGGGATTAATCTTGTTCAAAATACTGTACAGGATCACCATGAAATGAATGAATGCATCTCGTACCTGTCTTGTCTTTGTGTCCCCTTGACACCTCCAGGCTCACCGATCCAACTACTAAGCTGTATCTATCAATAAATCCATTACAATAGAATGGGGCCAAACTGAGTGTGTGGTGAAGCTGAAAAAAAAGGGGGGGGGGTATTNTATATATATATATATATGTATATATATATATATATATATGTATATATATGTATATATATGTATGTATATGTATTTATATATATAAATTGGATCTTTGAATTTTAGAAATATTAAACAAGTATATTCGATGTATTTACCTTTAACTCTCAAAGTACGTTGTCTTGACTATTCAGCCACGGATGGCTGATGGATTATTAATTGATTTTTTAATCACATTTTTACCTACAAAAGTTATTTTTAACGGGCAAATATAATAATTTTTGGGATAAATGAAAAAAAAAATCAATTTTAAGCGTAAACTTATATTTTGAATAAAAAAAATTAGCTCCAGCATCCTGCTACTTTTTTTGTTGATGACGCGATTTTCGTCCGCCATATTGCAAATCCTGTAAAAGTTCGGTGAAGGTGGTTGCAATCATTGTGACTAATAGGCTCCGAATTTATTTTCCAACCTTGTTGGTGATTATATTTAACGTCAAAACACTTTGATAGTCCGATAAAAACTAGAAGAAGACATGACTGCTATTGATTTTGTATATTTTCACCAGATCGAAAGTTTGCTATCAACGCTAAGATTTTTTTCTTTGTTTACGACGAGTCAAATCGCTCTCAACTTTTGTGGAAATAGTGGAAAAAAAAAACTACGTTTACATTCATATACTGAAACATTCGACATCATAATTATTTAAATTAACTATTTAAGCTTATTTATAGTCATTTATTATTCCAGTATATCAAGTGCATATTTTATTGTATTTTTTTTTGATAGGCATAGTTGTTTAAAATTTCCTTTGTTTACGTTGGATACGCTTAGAAGAGGCGATGACTTTTAGGTCTATATTTTATTCTGGATTAAAAGCAGCTCTTGATTTTGAAATTTTATTAGTTTAAATTGAATAATGTATTTAGTTTTGTTCAGTTTTTTAAAAAAAATATGAGACCTAAGCCTGTAGGTAATGCTTAAATTTGATTAAAATTTCAGAGTATCAGAGTGCTGACTAGGATATTAGACAACCCAATAATCATGACAATGCTATTCCTGTCATATGACCTGAGCTAACTACTGAAACCTGTTTAAAAACAAGACAAGATTTAGGAGTACATTCACCTTTATCACTTTTCAAAGTCAGTTTTACATCAACAAGGCTGGAGATGCTTTGTATTATGTAAACACTCATTGCAGCTGCAATTGTTATGGCAATTAAGCAAACTCGATTTCAATACTGGATATTCCAGCTAATAAACAATATTTTCTAACATTCATTGGACTCAGAACCTACATGCCCCATTTGTGTGTTCTGTTACTGGATATAAAGGAGTTTATTCACTGGATAATGGAAGTTATAAATTGTTTTAGGCCAACATACATACCTATAACTATATAGTATGCTTCTATGGTAACGGCTCTGGTAAATAAATTGTTCATCTGTGATGCCGAGAGACCAGAAATAGGCCTTATATTTGACAATTTGGGCTTCTGTAGGAAGACAGTTTTCCGCATAGCTGGTACTGCTCACTGTGTGTTTATAGACATTTTACATAGAGCATCCCGATCATGCTCTACTCAGAGGCCCTTAGGCCGTCAAAAACTGGTACTATTGTATCTGGCCTGCATCCTCCTGGCAAATTCGTACTCTCCTGAACCCAACCCTGGACCGAACGTTACTACTAGTGCTGGTTTTCCCTTGCATACCCCATCAAGTTCCAAATCCCAGTCATCATGGATCTGCGGAGCATGTGACCATGTTGTACATGTAGAGGACAGAGGCGTTGCCTGTGAACAATGTGGGCAATGGTTCCATCGTCAATGCCAAAGCATCGACATTTCTAATTACAACCAACATGCTAAAAATTCTGACGTGCCATGGCACTGTACTGTCTGCGGCTGCCAGATTAACCAGTCTGTGTTTGACCCACATAGTGCAGGGACGGACTCTACCTTCCCAGATTTCTCTCTGAACAACTCAATCTCCACACCAAGAGACATTCGAAGTTTTCAACCACCACACTGCTCTACTCCTATGCGCTGCAGTCAACAAGACAAATGGAGACACAGGCCATTGCGAATATTGAATGTAAACTTCCAGTCTGCAAGTGGTAAGCGAGTAGAGATAGCTAACCTAAATAACAGCCTAAAACTCGACATCATCTTGGGCACAGAAACATGGCTGAATCCCTCCATAGCAAACGCAGAGGTTGTACCAGATATATACAAAGTATTTCGTCGAGACAGAAAAGACAGAGGAGGAGGAGTGCTTGTTGCAGTCCATCACAACTTGGACTGCCACGCTGTTCCAGAACTCGATGTTGACGACTGCGAGATCCTGTGGGTAAAATTGAAACTAAAGGGTAGACGCACACTTTACGTTTGTGCCTATTACCGACCAAACACGGCAGATGAACCAAGCCTGAGGAGGTTCGAGGTATCGCTTCACAGAGCAACACAGTCAAAAAACGCTTTTCTCCTTATAGGGGGGGATTTTAACTTTCCTGGTTGGAATTGGCAGATTCCTGCCTTGATTGAGACTCCGCCGAACCATTCAACGCTTATTGCGTAGATCGTATTGGAACTACATGAACGGCATCTTCTCAGAGGAAGACACCCCGACCAAAGATGTCAAGAACAAGCGCTTCTGGAGCTATGTGAAACACCAAAAGTCCTCAAACGCTGGAGTTTCCCCCTTGAGGTGGGATGGCCAATTGACATCTGACCCAAAAGCACAGGCGGAGATACTCAATCAGCAGTTCCAGTCGGTCTTTGGTGACGGTAGAGAGTACTCTGAGGCTGAGTTCCTTCTGAAGACAAAAATGATGAACAGAGCCTATCCTATCATGGGAGATATCCAGATATCAGAACAAGGTGTGTTTGCCCTCCTCAATACCATTAACCCTTACAAAGCATGTGGTCTTGACAACATTAAACCACGAGTGCTCAAAGAATTAGCCAAAGAAATCGCTCCTGCACTGACAATCCTCTTCCAATCGTCACTATGCACAGGAAATGTTCCAGCAGACTGGAGAACAGCGCATGTCACTCCAATTTACAAGAAAGGGGAGCATTCCGACCCTGCCAACTATCGTCCGATATCCCTCACTAGCGTCGTCTGCAAACTGTTGGAGCACATAATCGTAAGCTCTGTCATGAAGCATCTTGAAAGCCAAAATATACTCAATGACTGTCAACATGGCTTCCGAGTCAATAGGTCATGTGAGACCCAGCTTCTCGAATTTGTAGAAGACTTGATGACCAATCTGGAGAACCACAAGCAGACTGACGTGCTAGTAATGGACTTCGCAAAAGCATTTGACCGGGTGAATCATAGTTTGCTTCTACACAAACTCCAGATATATGGGATTCAAGGCACCACTAAAACATGGATCTCTAGCTTCCTCAGCCACCGACGCCAAGCAGTAGTGGTGGGCGGTACAAGCTCCTCCTTTGTCAATGTGAAGTCAGGGGTCCCCCAGGGATCAGTCCTGGGCCCCTGTTTGTTCCTAGCATACATTAATGACCTACCGGAGAAACTGACATCACAGGCAAGACTGTTTGCAGATGACACAGCAGTGTATAGGACGATCGCCAACAGATCTGACCAGGACCAGCTACAACAGGATCTCAATCTGTTAGCTGAGTGGGAGATGAGCTGGGACATGGAATTTCACCCTGCCAAGTGCCAGACACTATCAATCTCTAGAAGTTGTACTCCTCTACACTACCAATACAAACTTCACGGCCATATTCTTGAGCAAGTTTCCTCCGTAAAGTACCTGGGTGTTACCATTCAAAGAAAGGTCCGCTGGGACGAGCATATTAACAATGTATGTAACCAAGCAAACCAAGCCTTGGGGTTCTTAAGGCTAAATCTAAAGATTGGCAACTCCTGTGTGAAAGAAAGAGCATATAAAGCCTTTATCCGTCCGATTTTAGATTATGCATCTTCAGTCTGGGACCCATTTACCCAGAAGAGCATTGACAGGTTGGAGGCGGTCCAGCGACGAGCAGCACGTTTTGTCCTAAACCGCTACAGGAATACCTCTAGTGTTGGAAGTATGCTAGAAACACTAGGCTGGTCACCATTGGAGAAACGACGACGACAATCCGGGCTCTCCATGATGTACAAGATAAATAATGGGCTGGTCCACTGTTCCAGTATTAAACAGAAACTCGTCCCTCTCCCCCATAGACTGCGACGAGGCCATGACAGGCAATTCAGGCTCATACCAGCAAGAAGCCAGTATAGGAGCTGCTCATTCCTGCCCAAGACAATCAGGGACTGGAACCATCTTTCAAAAGGAACAGTTGAGGCGACAACACTAGACACATTTGTGTTCAGTATAGGAGCTGCTCATTCCTGCCCAAGACAATCAGGGACTGGAACCATCTTTCAAAAGGAACAGTTGAGGCGACAACACTAGACACATTTGTGTCTATTGCCTCAAGCCTTCAAACCCCTAGTGAATAATTTCCTCATCACCACCAGTAACAGAAACATTGCAAATCCCATCTACATGCATAGGAGCCAAAATGATCAATAAATTGATCGTGGGCCCTTAAGATATAGAAGAAGAAGAAAAACATAGTAAACTACTGATATGCAGGTACAGTTTATTTCATCTGTACCTGATGAAAAGTGAGTGCATGCAAATATGTTACTGGATCAAGCATAATAAATAATCAAAATAAGCAGGAGAGAATGCATTTTTATTTCATAAATGTAACACAATATCGGTATGAATAATACAATGGTAAATGAACTATTGGCTCTGGCAGATTCAATATCTAAACAATATAAATGGTTCTGTTTTAGAAAGCTAAGCTAAATTAAACTAATGTGTCTGGTTGATTGGACTGTGATAAACTTAGTGGATAAAAGATATCTGCCTTGGAAAAAATACAAATAATGTGAACAACAATATGATTAGTAGAAGAAAACAACAGCAGCCAAGACTCGTAAGAGACTTATTCTTTCACTTTAATTAATTTTCAAGTGTTAGGATTATAGTCATATTTCTTTTAATCTGAAGAAAACAAAATGCTTGTCTTGAATAATGATAAAAAAGATCTGATAGCTTTATTCCTTTTAGTTCCATCAGTAGAATTAATTAGGCTGTGACAAACTTTTTTGACAATAGTCATGTTTCTGCCGCAGCACTATGAAGGATCATAAAATAGCAATGTCATGCTAAAACTGCAATGGTTATTTTCAGTCAATATATAATATAATGTGAACATCTTTATTATGTTTATAAAATAGAGAGAAACTTTTGTCCTGCCATTGTTATATAAATGAGTTTCTGGAAAAAAGTAGTTTTCATATTTCATACCGATATGTTTATTTTTACCCAATGTGGAATAATTTTTATAAAAATATGTAAAAATTATTCACCTTGCTTTATATTATTTGCTAATAGTAATTGTATTTCTCTCATGAAGTACTTACTTGGTTTTCTTTAACTTTTTTTAATACAAAAAAAATATTTTAAAAAATGCACTATTTTTTTTTTAAAAAGGAAGTATTCTTAAAAGTGGCATAATTAATACAAATAATGGTAAAATTGCTTGAAATTTGAATATGTGTTGTACAAATGGATGCCATTGGTGAATATAATAAACATTTGAACTTAACACTTATTTTTTTGCTTCTACCTGTTTGTGGTATATTTACATTTTTGTGAAAATTTAGCACAGCAAAAAACTTAAACTTTTGGCCATAAATAAAAAACCAAATTAACTGTGATCTCATAAATGGTATTAAAAAATAGATCATTCCAATGATATATAACATGTTATTACTGCTATGTTCTTCACTGAACAAGCAGCCACATTGTAAAGGTACCTAATGAGAGAGAAAAAAATGGCCGAAAACCAAGAACATTTAAGAGAAAAAAAATAGAAGCAAGACAAATTAAAATTAACCAGATGGTACGTTCTCTCCCCAAATGTGAGAAATGCCAATTATTGAGCAACTGTATGGGGTGTAGTAATTAAATAAAAATTTACATGAAACTTAAAATTACAATAAAATGTCTGGTGGTTCAAGAAAGTGTCTTAATTTTTTTTTTTTAATCAACAACAACAAAATATATGTTGACATATTTCTGGATTCTAGAACTTGATATATTTCTGGATTCTAGAACTTGATAAATCTCAGCAGCTCCGGATTCTTGTCTCTGTAAATGTAGGCAGTGGCGGCTCCAGCTGAGAGCAAGGTCATCAGGAGCAAGTACCTCTTCCAGGATGACGTAGTTTTGCGTTGCGGAAGCTGACGAGTCTCAAACGGTTTTTGAATCCTGTCCATCTGAGGAAAAAAAAACATGTCAACGTGTACATGCATGTCCAAAATAGTAATAAGTGGTAGACTCTGCAACTAGCCTAGGTGAACGTAAATGTTCCAGTGTGTCGGCAAGAAGCCTTCTTCAGCGAAAAAGAAACAACAAAGTACTGTCCAAATGATTATAAGTGTTATTGGAGGAGCATATACATGTTATTGAAAAGGCGCATAATGTCATTATAGAAGAACATACATGGCATTGACAATAATTGTATATCTTTAATTTTATACATAAAGGGATGTTATTTTCATAGTTGATGTACTTTTAGAAAAAACTTCAAAAAAAAAAGTATCTCTTTTTAAATGTATGAACGTCCGTTTTAGGATCATGAACCATCTTATGACATACCACAGTGAATATCGCCTGGCGAGCCCCTGGCCATGGGTTAGGTCCATGGAGCCTATACTGGTACGGCACGCCTGGTCCAGTCAGCACACGCCAAAACAAAGAGGGGTCAGTCACAAGAAGTCTGACTATGGAGGCATTTAAGAAGACACAATTCATCAAAAACCTAAACAAAACGGAGTATGGAATCACACTAGCTATACTAATAAACATATCGTGCCTTTGTTAGCAATACTTAACAAACCTTGTATATTGTAAATGTAAAAATACTGAAGGCAATCCAGGCATTTTGTTTTTTTTGTAATTATTCATTTTTAAATGACCAATTTTAATCCTTAAATAGCATATTCCAATTTCATTTAAAAATATTTAGTTAAATATTAATGTTTATAAAGATCTTAGACAGGTTTGTAATGACATGAAAAGTGATTTATTCATTTTACGAAAAGTTAACTTACTCTATTTTAGTCTTATATTATAAATAGATGTTATAAACAATTCAACGAAGATAAAACAAATCAATAAACAATTACCAAAAAGGTGTTGCCGGGACAGAAAAGAAAAATAATATGAAATCTAAAGTTCTTTGAAATTTATTTATATATATATATATTTATATTGCTATATAATTTAATAAAAATTTGTGACATCAAACAGACATATAATAATAATTTAATAATTAATTAATAAATAAAATAATTAATGGAACTTTATGAGTAAATTTATGAGTAAACACATTTAATGTCTATTCAGTAAAGATAATTTAGTATTAATATGTGTTTCGTGTGTATAATTTTGTAATATAAATTACATTATATACGAAATGCACGTGTTTGAACTGTTATTTTAACTCACACATATTTGGCTTGCAACCAACCATTGAAGCTAACTCGTCCATGTATGGCAACCAGTCGACCTGTATCGTGTGTCTCTCTGTGTCCACATACCGACTTTTCAGCTCTCTCTGTTTTGCAGCTATATATTTCTTCATGTCATTGGCACTGGGCAGAGCAACAGCACCCTGTGATGATACATCATTTAGCATTGGGCAAAACAACAGCACCCTGTGATGATACATCATTTAGCATTGGGCAAAACAACAGCTCCCTGTGATGATACATCATTTAGCATTGGGCAAAACAACAGCACCCTGTGATGATACATCATTTAGCATTGGGCAAAACAACAGCTTAATGTGATGATACATCATTTAGCACTGG
This sequence comes from Lymnaea stagnalis, assembly GCA_964033795.1. Classification (NCBI taxonomy): domain Eukaryota; kingdom Metazoa; phylum Mollusca; class Gastropoda; family Lymnaeidae; genus Lymnaea; species Lymnaea stagnalis. The sequence continues at coordinate 285,763 of CAXITT010000424.1, read as the reverse complement.
GCAAAACAACAGCACAATGTGATGATACATCATTTAGCATTGGGCAAAACAACAGCTCCCTGTGATGATACATCATTTAGCATTGGGCAAAACAAGAGCACCCTGTGATGATACATCATTTAGCATTGGGCAAAACAACAGCACAATGTGATGATACATCATTTAGCATTGGGCAAAACAACAGCTGCCTGTGATGATACATCATTTAGCATTGGGCAAAACAACAGCTTAATGTGATGATACATCATTTAGCATTGGGCAAAACAAGAGCACCCTGTGATGATACATCATTTAGCATTGGGCAAAACAACAGCTTAATGTGATGATACATCATTTAGCATTGGGCAAAACAACAGCACAATGTGATGATACATCATTTAGCATTGGGCAAAACAACAGCACCCTGTGATGATACTTCATTTAGCATTGGGCAAAACAACAGCACCATGTGATAATAAAACTTTTAGCATGGGGCACAACAACGGCACCATGTCATGATAAATCTTTTAGCATTAGGCACAACAACAGCACCATTAGTTGATAAATCTTTTAGCATTGGGCACGCTAAAAGAATTGAAATCCTATTTTGTTACAGTCTTACCTAAATGACACCTGTTCTAGAACACAACACTGGTACTTCCGTGTACAAATGATTTCAGACTACCTGGTTAAAGTGATACCGCCACTCATGAAATTTGGCTAGGCCGTCAACGTAGAACAGAGCGCGCATTTTAAAAAGGCACACGTAATTATACCTAGAAGCAAAGAGCATTTCTGGTTGTGTCAAACTTTTTTCATACGGGCTGAGAAGTGGGGCGCCGGTCGAACCATAAAATCCAAACTTTTCTTGTACTGTATAATCTTTGGTGGGTGGTCTCTTAGTAGGATACTTTAAATTTTTAGGTAAGTTCATTGAAATGTGTCGGCCCCCTTCGCACCTAGCCGAGAGAAAGCCTATGAAAAACTATCGCCTTTATTATCAAGAAATAAAATTCCTTTTTTTATCCTACGCACCCACCTTGAAGACTTGAGCCGCGAGCCGACTCTGCAGTTCTGCGATGGGGAACATGGCACCAAGCGGTTGGCAGACAGCTAAGAATGCTATCGTCTGCTTGGGTAGGTTTTTTTTTTTTTTTTTTTTTTTTTTTTTGTTTTGCAAATGTTACAATATTTAGTTTGATCCAAAAGAAAACAAAAACAAAACAGAAGTTTGAATATTATTTTTGTGCAGAAGCTGAGTCATTGATATCTACATTTTTAAGCAAAGAAAGAGAAACACATTTTTAATTTATTTAATTTAGGCTAGGGGGGAAAATGTATCTCTGGAAAATAAAGAGGGTTGTCAAAACAAAAATAAAGGGAAGAAAAAAAAAAAGTTTTTTTATCAATTTCTACAAGGCTCTCTTTGTCTTTATTTGACCATGAAAGTTTGTTGAGGGGGGAGGGGGGGGGGTTAATCTAAAATTAAGTTCTCTATAGGATTCACAAGAGCGATTAGAGTTAACATGACTGTGAAATTGTCTTACAATAAAGGGATATTCCACTTTGTAACCAGTGGCGAAGACAACTAGGTCAATGCCGTCCTCGTGGGTTCCATCCTCAAAACTTACACCTGCATGTAGGAAAGTAGAACAGATCAGCAGATCGATATTTTAAGTTTATTATTTTAAGTTTTGATTTTGTATACGTTTTTGAAAGTAAATGTTTTCTAAATCGGAATGCATCTTATAAAGATAATTCGAAGCTAATAGCCTCTCCTCTTTTCAAAACATTTACATTTAAACTCTCTTTTCTCCGCAGTCTTACTGTTCGGGCTTGTTTAAAATCTTTCGGAAAGCTAACTGACCCACTTTCCGTCAAGCTATCGAGCTCTAACTTTGACACATTGGCTCGATGCCGATGCAACACTTACTTTCAAATTTTCAGCCCCATTCAACCCTTAAAAATTAGGTTTTAAATTACATTTAACGAAATAAAAAAGCCTTTAACAGTGCAAATATGTATTCTTAAAAAAATATCAAGATTGCGTTTTGAGCATATATCTTCTTTTCTTTTTCGGAAATAATTGATGTACTAAATATGAGATGTAAAAGAGACTGAGACAATAGAATGTTAATAAAGTTAAAGGGTGTGAAAAAAAAATGCAATGGTGAGCTTCGTGGGGAGGGGGGGGGGTACATTAACTGGGATGCTTATAAAGGGCTTATTTTGAATGTTAGTTTAGTCAAATTTTAAGCCCCACACAACATTGCTCGCTATTACGTTTCATGAAGGTTGTATACTGAAATAAATTTTTTTAGTGTTTGTTTAGTTGTGTTCAATACCAAATCGTATTATTTTTTTTGTTTTGTTTTGAGTTCACACTTGTGACCGATTCAATCTAGGGAATTAAATGTACTTTAATTTCTTATGTAAAATAAAATTTTCTTTAATTTACTTTTTGTTTAGAACTGATAATTTTAAAAATGTATACATCAGACGGATTTAAAATCACAGATGCTTATGTGTATCTCAATATCATTCTGCATTTTTGATACATTTTCTATTGCAAATTAAGATAAGCATTTCTTTATCAGAACAAAACTTAAACTGTAAACATTGTATAAACAATAACAACATATACCTTAATAAATTTAAATACAGCATTTTTCTCAATACATCAGTTTTGCCGAAACTTTGAATCCAGGGTTCTAACAAATAACCAGAGCACAAACCTTTTTCAGTGAAACAGCGAATGTTTGGCTTTACTTTGACCCTTCCGGCAGCTATCCTGTTGGGCAGCTCGTCGTTCAGCGTTGGGTGGGTGGCATCCGGTTCATGCACAGGGGACAAGCGATAGAAGTCGTGACAAAACCTTTGGTTCATCATCTTCTTAAGCATAGCATTCCTGTTTGGGCAAGGGGAACAGACTTATTTAAACGTGCACATGTCAAATAATTCTAATATGCACGCCAGCACTAAGGGTCAAGGTGGGTCACATGACCTCCCTTTGAAAATAATAAATTAATACTAAATAAGTATTAAGAGTTTGATCTTTGTCCCTATCAATATATAAAAAAAATAGTTTATATAAATATAAATATTATTTCATTGTATACGTCACAGATGACCAGGGCTAAGAAGGGTAACGATGGTCGTAGGTACCGTACACAAAAAAAAAACAATAGATGAGGGAGTAGTTAGCCCGATGATATTGGCAGAGTGTATGGTAATACCGGGAAGACATGAAAGCTTGGGAGGCAGGGAAACACCAGGTGAACAGTGTGGGAACGGGTATCACGGATGGATTCAAGTAATGAACTTGGCAATTTCCCCGTAAAAGTGGAATTTTAATGAAGACCAATGGGTACCGTTAGATTAATTATCAGTTATAGAAAAGAACTAAAGGTGATGGATGCTAATGAGCGGGTAGGGACATAGGCTAAGCGTCGAGGAGTTGGAGTAAAGGATCTGGTCGAGAGAATGTTGTCTTTAATGACGTAGCAAATCAATGAGCATTCGACGCCTATCCAGTAGAGATTAGCGTCACAGGATGGGAAATATAAGAAAACGTTGTTTTTTTTTTGTTTTTTTTTTGAGACACCGGTAGTTGAGCAAGAGATTCGTGGACGGTAATTCTGAAGTCATAGACGCAGTGGTACTAGCCATGGTCAAAGATAAACGTATGTTTTATTCAGAGCTCACTAGTAAGTAAATTTTGAAGAAAAAAAAAGACGGCATTAATTGGTCTGGATTTAAGTCTCTATTTTATTTAGGTGTTCTTGTTCAATAAATGTGTTTTACTTTTAAAACCAATTTTACTTGTGAATTGTGAAAGTTTTACTATTTCAAATAGGGAACCCTTTTTTTAAATAGCAATTTTTTTAATGTTAAAACAGTCAAAAGCTTTAGTTTAGAAGGAATACATTAAAAGTCAAGTTCAAATAATGCACAAATATGCTTTTTTTTAACAAACCAACAGTTCATTAAGATCTTTCGTCATCAAGTGATCCCATTTTTTAAAAATGTAAGTACCAAAACATGATCAAGAGCATCCACTATCACTTACTTATAGGACCGTGGCATCCATCTTTGCAAGAAGGTTGTCAGGCGAACATGGTAAAAGACGTCAAACGGAAGTCCGTTATCAACTATACGGTTTAATATCCATGCGCCACGTCTGGTACTTAGGAACACCTGTGTCAACAAAAGCAGTGCATATCAACGCAATATATATATATTGTATTTGTTTTTTGTTTTAAAGATTGAGCGTTAAGAACGAGTCACACGCTCAAACAATTTTATGTTGTATTATTCTTATTAGTAATTTATAAAATCCTTTATGGGTAACGTATATCTTTTGTTTTACTTTGGCTTTAATTATATCGTCTATCGCCTGAATTTGTTATTTTTTTAAAATTGCCACTACACGAAACGGATATTTTTTTATAAAATAAGACACTTTACAAGCATATTTTCTTTATTGTTCGTTTTATACAGAATAATTCTATGTTTCAATAGGTGTCAACCAAAATTATACCATACATCATTTTTATACGTTTTACTTTAGGACCAGTGGCCCACACAGACACGACAAAAGGATCGTCCCTGGGAAAAAAAAAAGTCTCCTTCTTCTGTCTGCTTTTGCCTAGAGCGTCACGTTAAGGTAGACTTGACGGATTGCTGCTTGGTGCGAGGCACGATGTAGGTTCATGTTGTGGATATTTACCACGTCCTTAACACATGCAACCCACAGTCGTAGTTATATTCCTCTGGTTCTCAGACCGTAACGCTTGTTTGTTGTATGCTAGCAAAGAAGTTTGTTTTTGACGTTATGTTCCCAAAACAATCAATAAGTTGTTGGGCTTGGTACTTGCTGATTGGGGGTGACGCCAAACATTTGTCTTATTTTCTGGTTCCATATGCAGTAATTTTGTTGCTGTTGCTTCAGCAGGTGCTCGCCTTAAATAAGGGGAAGACGTTTATTTCGAGAATTTTCTTTAGAGCCCACCAGTGAGTCAATTGTGGAATAAAGTCAGCGTTGGTCTGGCTTTGGTCTACATTTTTTATTCTAATGGTTTTAGTAGTGGCGGGAGGGGGCGAATAGGTAGCTGATTGCATTGTCTTATCCCCCATTTAGTCAAATTTTTTGAGAATATAGTAAATACAGTTTTGTCTAAAGTAAATTAGAACTATTATTGTAGTAGTTATGTTGGTACTTGGTGAGTGCTTACTTTGCTATTCGCTAAACTCATCGTAAAGATTCAAGCGTAAAAAGATATTTACGATTTAATATATTTTTCTTAAATGCATTTCAATCAAAAACAAGTATTTCAAATCCCCTAATTAAAGAACATATAAATATACCTGTGATTACTAACTTATCAGCTAAGAAATGGATTTTTTATGTTGGCAGAAGAGTTAGCTACTTCCAAATTACCTTCATGTATTTGCTTAGTTCGACAGCTACATCACCACCTGAGTTACCAATGCCGAGGACCACTGCCTTTTCGCCGTCGATTGACTTCACGTCCTTGAACTCTTTTGAGTGGATTATCTGTATTACGAAATTGTAATAAAATTTGTTTAATTAAATATGGTAAGAAAGGGGGAAAATAACGGATATGTCTTTTAAAATTAAAAATTGTTTAATCATGCTGAGACATTTTTTTGTTTAAGGTGGGATTTTAAAATGTTAAAGAAAATGAGGAATAATAATTATGCATTACTTCCTTATTTTTTTTTATAAATGTTCATTTGCTGCTAAATTTATTTCATAAAATTTAATCAAGAATACAACATTTTTTTTAAGGAAAGGTATTGGTTCACTAGACTAACGTAAATATCAAATTTCAGAGATCTATAATAAGACGCATTTCTAGGAAAAGTGGATCTCAGATTTCTTAAAGGAGAAACTCTCCAATCCCAGAAACACATAACTTGGTGTAGTGGAATACAGTATCCTCTTTTCAAACAATAAGAAAAACATTGAAAAGACGGAAATAGAGAACTCCTTTAGAAGTTTCCACAAATTTAAAAAAATAAATAAATAAATATAATTATGTTATCTGACCAGATTTCCCCCTTACTTGTTGGCGCAGGTCAAACAAGAGACAACCCTTAACACGTTTCAATTATATTTTAAATTTGTATCGTTCAATTTGAAAGGCCTCAAATCATTGGCACTTTCTTAAGCTTATTGATTTAATGTACATAGTTGTTGTTTTTTTTTTTTTTTTAAATGTACATACTTTTCCCTCGAACTTGTCCTGGCCAGGAAAAACTGGCATGTTAGGAACGCCATGATGGCCGTTGGCCACGACGATGAAATCAAAGACTTCATTGGTCTCCTGCCCCGTCTTATGGTCTTTTAGTCTTAGCTCCCATCTTCCAGTACTGGACGAAAGAGGACAAAATAGGAAGTAATTAATTTAATACAACGTATACATTGAAAATAGTGCTAGACAACGCTTGGGTAAATACCCTATGTTTCTTCTCATAATTTGTGGTAACATCTTGATGGATGGCCACACTCGACAATTTGATAGGTTCTTCAACATTCTAGAGGACTAAACTTCTATATTGTTCTTATGACTTCTCAAAGCGTAATAATTGGCACAGAGAATATTTTAATCTGGTGAAAACAATGTTGGTTTTGTAGACGACACTGAAAAATTAAGTGTAAATTTCTGTAAACCCATTCTTCTTTGAACCAAAAAATTATTAACAAAAAATTAGAATTTGTAAATTGCTCGGTTACAATTATTTCCTGTGTCACACAAATGTTATCTAGTGGTCCTATGTTAATTTTCTTATTTTTATAAAATAAATTGGCCACACTCCAAATAAAAGACATTTGAAAAATATACAAAATTTACCTTGCTTATTACTTTTGTGTATACTTATACGGGAGATGTTGAGCATGATTGGTGTGCCCTTTAAATTATTCTGTTCTCACCTGCTGTAGGAGTTGTGTTTCTTGAGCTGCATGACCTCTGTGTTGTAACGGATATATTTATCCACTCCAAAATGCTTGCAGTAATCCACAAAATAATTAAGCACCTGGAAAAGAACATTGATATTTACATTTTTTTTAAATAAGTTCATCCCGATATTTAGACATGTTTATTCTTTGTTTTGTGATTTGCAGTTTTATAATTAAATCGTGTCTTTTGCATGATACATTCCTTAACTCCTAAAAGCGCTCTACATTTCTGATTTAAAAGAATCACGTATACGACAAGCCATCGAAAGTTTACTACTACTGCTTATTGAAACAGACGAGTTAACTTATGTGAAATAAAACTGCATGTGTTTAAATATAGCCAAACAAAGTGCAGTAGAGTTTTTACGTCAGGGAGGCGAGTATTTTATGGCACATAGTGATAAAGACACAACTAGCTAAACAAATAATTATTTGGTGAAAATTTCTGTCAAGACAACATTTTGGAATGTTTCTGTTGTTTTTCTTCAAGTTGCCTTTTTGGTCAGTTCCTTGATGCCATGAAAGGATGCTGTTCTCGGAAATGCAACATAATATGGGCCAAGACTGAATACTGGCGATGGTCAATAAATACCAGCTGAATTCATAGTTAGTCCTTGGATTTATTTGATGGTCATCAGCAATAGCAAATCTCATTTAAAACTGTTTTTGTCTCAACTTAAAGGGAATTTTGGCTCACAGGGTGCAAGAATAAATCTTGGAATAAATTATCTGGTACCATTTAAAGATCCAGTCAGGATTTCACATCTCATTACTTTTGAAATATTTTGCGTGTCGGCCATTCTGATGCCATTTGAAAAGATCTCTCAAATAAGCAATGTTTATTAGCAAGATTATTTCTTTAAAAAGGCTGTTCAAAAACTCATTTGAGTAGTTTTCTAACACCTTTGCATTTGCACTGTATTGCTAAAAAGAATAATTTTAAAATAGCACTCCAAACCAGATTGAATTTTTCTAAGAACATTTATATTAAATTCAAGCGACTCTTGATTTTTTGGAGTCAAGCTTGCACGGTTAGCAATGCTGTCATCTCTTGTTTGGATGACCTCATGAAATACTGCATCATCAATACATCCATGTTAAATGCACACCGAGGGTTGGGCGTTCTCTAATCCAGGTTCTTGGAGTTTTCCATTCCCATGTTTTCAACGCCAATCGCAAAAGCTTCGTGTTCTGATGGGACAAACATCGATTTCCAATGCACACTGGGGCAATTTCATAGATGTCTTTCTCTAATACAGGTTTTGGAATTTTTCATTCCCAAGTTTTGAAAGTCAATCGGAAAAGCCTCTGTGCTCTGATTGGACATTTCCTCAGTGGCACGCATATTTAGGTCTATCTTTGGGAAATGAAAAGTCTTTTGCAAAACTAAACATTATTCAAGAATGAAGAAAGAATGTCGGTTCTCCTGCAATACGGGGCGACAGTGAGAATTCGTCTAAAAAACGAAAAGTGACAACGTACCTTTAAAAGTTTTTCTTAGGAACTTTTGATCTTCAGCTAAGCGTTCCTTATGCTGTATGCCAACGTCTTGTACTCCATGTGATGTGACCATTTAAGCTTTCATTCTGTATCATCTCTTTGGCCTTGTTCAGTTGATGCGTCTTTTAGTCTCATGTCCAACATTAAAGGTGGGTTTTTATTTATTAGAGTTTTACGGCTTTAAAATGACTTCGTGAACTTCTGCCTCACTCAAACAAACTTGCTTCTACGACTGTAAATATGTTTGGACTTTTATGGGCATTTGCCGTTTTCCAACACGATGCATAAGGGATGTTTATCATAAATGATTTTACAAAATATCAGGTAGGTCTTGACAGATACTTTCGTCAATTCTTTCGTTCTCCCAGGATCTGTCTTCGGGGACAAAGAATTGCATTGTGAACTCGATCACGTGAAGCGTAACTCCTAAAATGTCTAAATCTAAGGTGTTTGGTTAAGTCTTCAAGTAGCGACTGCAGTTTCAACTCAAACTCAATCTTGCTTCTAATTCCGTTTAATTGCGTGGTTGCTGGCCGGGAAGTATGTTTAGCTTGATTTCTCTCTATATAGGATGGCGTGTGAATGTTACCAATAAGTCAGATTGACCATATTGCCTGAGCTAAGGCCATAGGCATCTTGAGAATGTTTAATCATATTTTTTAGACTCTCTATGAAGTTTGAAAGCAAATTATTAACTTCTTTTAATGCAATATATGACACATAGGATGTATTCAATCATCAATGTACCTTTCAAAGGACTCGGGGAGGTGTCCAGTGTATGTGCTTTCTACTTATGTGTTCGAAATGCCCCATGAACAAAAATGCTTATCCCCATAACAACAACAATGATTTAATCGAAGATTTTACCGCTAAGCTCAAATGAATAGAGGGTGAAAACTAGTCCAGCTAATCCGAGGAGGGTGTTGGCCAATCTATATATAGATGGGTATTACTCTCTACAAAGAATTTGTCAAATAAGAGACCACCAATATGGGGGATACAAGTGTATAGAGAACGCACATCAAGCAGAAATAGATGATTTTTCTTTAAGGAGGGATAACAAGAGATTATACATTCTTTAAAACACGCTTAGTGTCTTTTATATAAGTAGACAGTGAAGCTGCGATGGATTGAAAAGCTTCCGCTAGGAATTCCGTGATATGTTCGGTAGGTTGGGTAGGTCAGTGTTACTGTACTTGTGTGTGTTAGGAAGTAGATTGAAACCAATGTCTATCGAGGTCACTGCCCAAGATGTGTAAAGCAGAGGTCGATTTTTGGACTGCCGTTTCTGCGATCATTATCTCGATATTCATTTTACCCTGTCGTTACGTTTAGTAAAAGGGTTGTTGGTCCTCGGTCCGCTGACTTCTAGTTGACTGTGCACCTCATAAATGCACAGATCTTTGTGCCCCACAACGATGCCTCCAACTTTGCCTGATAGTTTGATGATACTATCTTTCCGGCCACGTAGCTCAGAGTGCGTTCGTTTCTCTTTTCGAAAGATTAGAGTTGCGGATGGGTGGCAAAGGCGTGTTCTTGATGTCCTGTTCCCTGCTACTTATGAACTGGTCTAATTATATGAACTGGTAAGTCAGTTTCCTGCGTTGAAGATTTGTTAAAGTTTCCATCATGAATGACACAATTAATTCCCTGGTAGCTGGGACACACTTTCTATACAGCTTTCTTTAAATTTGTCTTCCACCCATAATCCTCATACGGAAACATCAAAAGGAAGCACATTGGATTACAGAGTCTACTCTGTAACATTTGTGCTTTTTGGATGCCCCATCTGCATTGTGAAAATTGCAACAGTTTCTCCTCTGACAATCTCAGCGTTGATTCAGCCAGGGTGCACATTATTTACTCTTTATCTCAAAAATGCTACGTTATTTTCGACTGGCGTTCAGTTTTTCAAATTTGCCTCTAGCATTTCGTCTTGTTCAAATTTGAGCGCCTTACTGCGAAAAAACGTCAAAATTACAAACCACATAATTAATCTCTGCACCTTATACCAAATTGACGATTACACTACCTATGGCATTACATTATAGAAGTATGGTAAAAGAATAACTAATAGAACAATATTCTTTTGTAAGTTTTGCATTATAAAATGACTAGTTAGGTAGTTGCTTGTTTTTGTGTGTGCATGCCCCAATGCTATAGTTGAGTTCTATTCTTTTCAAAGTACTTTGTGACATAGAGTTGTTGTTTGTTTTTAATATACACGTACTCGTTATATAACAGTAATTGCACAATACACCAACACGTGGAAAGTCACAAATCTAATGAGAAACTAATAAGTCCTTGTTATGACTAAGGGCGTCAGCTGAATGCCTCTTTTTTTACTAATGAAACAATTCAATGTAGATGACTTGTGTTCACATTTTTTTACTTCAAAAATGTGGATTTTTTATTAAAATATGTATTTATTTTTCTATTGAAAATGCGTATATACCTAATGCAATCAAAAAGATTTCCATTGGTTTGGATCAATAAAAGAATATTATCTTATCTTATCTTATCGTATCTTCTCTTACATCTGTGTTGTGACAGAAGTTGGGGTAGTAGTCGGGCATGGGGTAGTCTGAGAAAGCCATGAACTCTTTGCTGGTGTTGATGACGGTCGCTCTGTTGACACATGACTCGTCCTCCCACCTTGCCGTCTGGGGGACAAAGATCAGTGAGTCTCACGGTGAACCTGTGGTCACTTCAAATGAACTTAACTGAACATGTTCAACAGCCATCCCAAGACAAAAGTTTAAGTTACCATTTCGTAGCAGTAATAGTTGTTAAGTATTTACATTAAATGGTAATAATAATACGGGAAGTAAAGGTAAATTAAATGAATGTAAAATTAAATGTTTTGATTTAATTAAAAAAATGAAAAAACAATTTATGTTCAGCAATTTAAATGTAAGCAATTTTAAAGTCAGGCAATTTTATTGCTAAGCAATATTTATATGGAAGATATTACCTGTTAAAAAACATGAACATTATAAATAAATTATTGAGTGGATTAGCTGAAGCAGGATTAGTACATGACCTATATAATGTAAGCCGCAAATGGTTTATTTTTACTTCTTGGGTGGAGGAGGGCTTAACCTTAAGTATAATGTCTGGCGTTGAAAGAATACTTTGATAGTCCTTACTGTGTCGGAACCAAAGAGAAAGTGTATTCATGACCTGTTAGTTATAGAATATCTGCTTGTTTCTCATTGTCACCAACACCATTTAAATAAGAAAGCAGGTTTATTCTTTTGTGTTCAGTTGCAATAAGCCCCCCCACAAAGGTGACACTTGTTCTGTCAGCCCTAGGAGTAAAAGAGAATGCAGAATAACCCCTAATTCAGATAGAGTACAGAATGTTCCTCTACTTATTATAGAGTAATAAATAACCCATACTCTTGATAAAGTACTGAATAAACCAATACTTCTCTTTACAGAATATACCCCTACTTTTGATTGAGTACATAATATACCCCTACTTCTGATAGGGTACATAATATACCCTGACTTCTGATAAAGTACTGAATAAACCAATACCTCTCTTTACAGAATATACCCCTACTTTTGATTGAGTACATAATATACCCCTACTTCTGATAGGGTACATAATATACCCTGACTTCTGATAAAGTACAGAATAAACCTCTACTTCTGACAGAGTGTATAATAACTCCCACAAACATGCACTTTGTATTGTAGGTCCAAGTTTGTTTCTTTTTTTTTATCTTAAATGACCTTGAGAAAGTTAAAATTGTTGGATTATGCCCCAACAACTATAAGGTGCTCTTGACGTGCTTTGGTTGCAATGGAGGGTGAATGTTATCTCCTCGTTTTACTGCTCCCAAAGATTGTTCAAGATTAGATCAACAGCAGCTCAACTTTGAAATGATCCCGCTCTCCATTACTCAGCTACTCTGCCAGTTGTCCATTTACAATATAGTATTTATCCACCAAAGTGGGTCAGTGCTTGTATAACTTTCTAAGCCAAAGTTCTTCCCCCCAGTGCTGCCAACCCCCACCCCCGAACAACAACAACCGGCTCGCATTATTTCTGAGTGGCAGCTTTCCCTGATCTTAAGCATTATGCACTTCTCATTGGAAATATTCACTAGGTAAACGGAAAGATATGTTAAAAAATAAATAGTTCAAGACGTAAAAATCATCAACTTTCTAAACCTAATCTTTAAATTTAACATCATTTATTTATGTTATTACAGTAGCACCCGTTTCAGGGACCAATACCGACCCCCAACCCCCACCCCCCTTCTCCTGTTTCACTCATATTATGAGTCATTTGCATTACACTAGACAAAATTGGGGGTTCGAGCTCATTGACCTTTGCCTAAAGCAGCGGTTCTCTGGGGGTCGCGGGACCCTTTTCCAGGGGTCACCTAAGACCATCCGAAAACACATATCCTTACAGCTATGAAGTAGCAACAAAAATAATTGTGTGGCTGGGGGTCGCCACGACACGAGAAACTGTATTAAAGGGTCGCGGTACTAGAAAGGTTGAGAACCACTGGCCTAAAGCAACACCGGCTGATGGGCAGCGAAGCAAAAGAAAAATGTTTTTTTCGTTCACTTTCAAGCCTTAGTGAACAGCGTCACATGACATAATTACACAGTAAACCGATGCAATACATTTTTTTGGTTCACATGCAAGTCTTATGGAGGTTTCCCATTATATTTTTTAAAATCAAATTCGATGAAAGTGATGATACTTTTATACTTTTGTAAACCTTAAAAAATTTTTGACAAAGAACAGTGAATACTTGGTTAAGATGTCTTCTATGAGGTGAATGTAACCAAAAAAAAATTGGATGAATCCAAATAATTATAATCGAGTAAGTGAGTGGGTGGTTGGCTAGTGGATTGGTTGGCTTAGTGGATTGATTGGCTAGTGGAGTGGTTGGTGTCTGAGTGGGCAAATGAGTGTGTGGGTGTGTGGGTGCGGTAATGAATGTGTGAGGGAGTAACTTACGTCCTCCTTGAAATACCAGAGTCCTCCAATGACGTCACGACGCTCGAAGCAGACGATGTCCGAAAAACCAGCTTCAAGGAAATTTTTCACAGCTGTCACTCCTGTCGACCCCGCCCCAATCACGCCCACTCGGTATGACATCTTCAAGGTCACGTCACTTCCAACTTCACTTCCAATGTCACTTCCAATGTCACTTTCAATGTCACTTACAATTCTATAAAAGAAAACAGACAATTATAAAATGTGTTTGAAAACCAACCAATGGGTATCCTGACGTCAGTTCAAATGCTTAATTCATTTAGAAATTACGACATCCTATTCCCCTCTTAACTACAGTAGACGCAATAGACGGCCATCAATTGGATAGAAAGATTTCAGAAACACAATGAACTGGACGTGAGCAAAATAGCGCGTTATAATTTGCAGTCGTTCAATGGTATTTTAAAGATGAATTCAACAAGACATCTAAGGTAACAGTCAAATATGCATTGAAAAATCCCTGGCTTTGTTTGCAGCTCTCCGCTGAATTTTACGGGCGAGTGTATACACAAAAAGTATATCTCATTACACAGTCCACAATCATCTCACTTAAAGAAAAGTCTCACACTTTTACACTGAAATAAGGTACTGACTTAAATCTACTCGGTGAGATCGTGTTAGAAAGCCAACCAGCCAACCAATTATGAAACCGCACCCGTAGGTCAAGGTCTCAGCAGTGGAGTTACTTGACTTCTTTCTTTCAAGAACGGGTGGATGAGTTAGCAAGTAGGTCACGGGTGCGCGCCTCTCTACCTATGGAGGTGGAGTCGGAGTTGTGGCATCGAATGTTTTTTTGTAATCGATTGTTCCAACTCACCAGCTTAACAGACTAGCAAGCACTATAGGGTATCAGCAACCTGTCGCCACTTCTACCAAAACACGGGTAGGATGATTTGCGATTTCTGGACTCTACGCCGCGGCCTGGAATTGAGGGGAGAAGGGGGCTAACGCAAGGGGGGGGGGCACCTAGGATGTTCACCTTTTGTCAACAAAATTCGGACCTACTGTTTTATAATATAAAACATAGAGGAGAGCTAAAGAGCGTAGGTCTATATATTAATAGTAGCCTACTTTTTCAATTAGAGTTTTTACAAACATGAAGCAGTCATTTTGGGAAAAAATAAACTTTTCATGTCTTAACATAAATTAGTAAGCTTATAACATAAACTATACAACTCATGGACACACACATTTTTTGATATTCTTTAATTTCAATCTATGAAAAGGAATGGAAGTCGACGTTTATTCTTTCCAAATATCTCAACTGCCTTCTGCATAAACTCTGCCTTATTTCTCTTCATACTTAAACGATGTACACTAAGCAAACACAACCCTGAAAGACGTTATTCAGTTATCGTCAAACAAAGCCAAGTTTTGACTCGTCTAAGTGTACTGAGGGAACGCTCCACGGTGCATAGTGTTGTTGATAAAGTAAGTGTATTAAGAATGGCCTCGCGACTATATGGGGAAAAATTTTGTGCTTGGAAAAAAATTCGTTAAGTTGCAAGTCCATTTTAATATCTTGCGATTGTTGTTTCATGCTCTAAAAAAATCATACAAGTTCTTTGCTTCAAGCTAAAGGTTGTCAAATGAGTGCAAGCTGGTAATCATAGCAAAGCTCATTTCTAAACTCAACACGATTAAGACGTGTCATGGGATTAGGCTAAAGTCCCAATAGCTGGAACTGGGAATTGTTGTCTCCAGAGAAACTGTTTCTTAGAGATGATATCGTAGAATCTAAGTACGGAGAAAACAAATGTTTGTCTGCAGTAACATTCTTCAGAATCTGGATTTTCACTATTGTCATTTGAGTTTCTAGGGTTGCTGCGATGTACATGTCGGCCAAAGATAAGAGGGTTTTTTTTCACCTAAATGATAAATAAAGCTGTGAGAGCCAAGTTCACAGATTAAAGGGCTCTTTATCGCAATGTTAATTAAAGTTGCAGGAGCCAAGTTCATAGATAGGAGGGCTCTTCATCTCAATGTTAACTGAAGCTGCAAGAGCCAAGACTTTTTCATAAAATATTTTCTTTAACGCGCTTCAACTGTCTGACGATACTCACGGAAAATGAACAATATATTTTTACATACACTTACCAAATCAACCTGTAAGGCTTGGAACTATTCAGTTACTGTACTTAAAGATAATCAAAAGTTATAAGAGACATGTAGGCCAAGAACATGAAAACATTAGCTGGATAGCATCTTGCTTTTGTTGTTACCTGTGTCATTATTGCCAAATTGTAAAAATGATTGCAAGTTACCTCAAATTTCTCACTGAAAATGCGAATGCTTGTATATTTTGCAGACCATCAAGTTTCAAAGAGCAATGGAACTTTAGGTAGTGAAGACCTTCGCGTTATACTTTCTCGAAACAAAACCTTAATTAAAGCATTGATTGTACCAATGGGAATACGCAATTGAACAAATGAATTCAAATATTAACCATAAGATTGAGTTTGTTCTTTAATTTGTTTGTCCTCTCTTGTCAGTGTCATTGATGTGGATACAGTAGTTAAGTTACATGTCTTTCACTCAATTTAATCAAATAACGTCTTTTATACATTAGCTGTCTCTCAGCTCACGTGGCACCTACTGTTCTTTTAAACATTAGCTGTCTCTCAGCCCACATTGCACCCACTGTTTGCTGCTGCTTACATTCAAGTCTGTCATTGTTATCCAAATTTATTTTTTTCTGGGATTCATAAATCTAGCTGTCTATCCTAGGTTTATCTTGGACCACGACTCGTACCACTGCGTCTATCACTTTAGAATGACCGTCCACTGATCTTTAACTCAACTTCTCATGTCTCGAAAAAACTGTTTCCTTTTATTTCCCATCGTGCGTATATGGACTCTCCTGGATACGTGTCCCACCGTCTCTGAATTGTTACGTAACTAAATCCAAAATACTCCCGACCATATCCTTAACCCAATCGACGTCTTTTCTATGTCTCTACCCACTTATTAGAATATGTCACATTGAGGTTTTTATCAATGATAATTAATCTAAGGCTACACACGGTCTTCATGAACATTCAACTTTTACCAGCCAACCACACAACTCAAAACTCGAACTTTTTTTTTATACCCGTTCCCACACTGTTCCCCTGGTGTCTCCCAGAGCTATCATATCATCCCTATACTACGTTAAACTCTGCCAATGGCAGGTTAACTACTCCCTTAATCTATTTTACTTTTGTGAGATAGGTACGCCCAAGATACCTAGCCAATCGTTTCCCTTATCAGACCTTTACATTTGTTACACATAGACAGAATCACTATTTATTAATATATGAACTATTTTTATATTCATCAGAAAAAAGTGCAAATATATATATATCTTTTAAGTATGAAGTTATTAATTTCAAAGTGGGGTCATGGGCAGACGAGAACAATGTTTTGACGATGGTTTCTAGCACGCAGCAGCTGACATTGAAGTCGTCTCTGGAATAACTTCACGCGGCTATAAAGAGCGATTATTCAGAGGCAATAGTTTGCGCACGAGTGCTAGTAGTAGCGACTCGAAATCGTAAACTTGTCTGCCGACTACCATACCAGAGAAGAATCGTAAACTTGTCTGCCGACTACCATACCAGAGAAGAATCGTAAACTTGTCTACCGACTACCATACCAGAGAAGAATCGTAAACTTGTCTACCGACTACCATACCAGAGAAGAATCGTAAACTTGTCTACCGACTACCATACCAGAGAAGAATCGTAAACTTGTCTACCGACTACCATACCAGAGAAGAATCGTAAACTTGTCTACCGACTACCATACCAGAGAAGAATCGTAAACTTGTCTACCGACTACCATACCAGAGAAGAATCGTAAACTTGTCTACCGACTGCCACCCCAGAGACGTATTATACACTAGTCTACCGACTATTACACTAGAGACGTATTATAAACTTGTCTAACGACTACCACACCAGAGAAGAATCGTAAACTTGTCTACCGACTACCACCCCAGAGACGTATTATACACTTGTCTACCGACTATCACACTAGAGACGTATTATAAACTTGTCTAACGACTACCACACCAGAGAAGTATCGTAAACTTGTCTACCGACTACCAATCAAGAGAAATATCGTAAATATCTAAACATACCTTTGTTACTGTCAGAACATACCCATGTTACTGTCAGAACATACCTATGTTACTGTCAGAACATACCTATCTTATTGTCAGAACATACCTATCTTACTGTCAGAACATAATTATCTTACTGTCGCAACATACCTATCTTACTGTCTGAACATACCTATCTTACTGTCAGAACATAATTATCTTACTGTCGGAACATACCTATCTTACTGTCTGAACATACCTATCTTACTGTCAGAACAAACATTACTTAATGTCAGAACATACCTATCTTACTGTCAGAACATACCTATCTTACTGTCAGAACATACATATCTTACTGTCAGAACATACCTATCTTACTGTCAGAACATACCTATCTTACTGTCAGAACATACCTATCTTACTGTCAGAATAAACCCATCTAACCGTCAGAACACACCTAAAACAATAACCTATACAAGTTAGAAATAATATTGAAAACTCACATACACAAGTTTATATAATCTAGGCTTATAGAAGCATTTGATTTACAACAAATGTAAGACTTAGATATCTGTAAAGTCTGTCAATCGTTGTAAATAAATTGTTTCGTTTCATTCCAATAATATTGATTGTAGACTTTTTTTCAAAGACAAATAAGTGTATATGAATGGTTTCTTTGAATTAAATCATTAAAACGCATGGACTCGAGCACAAGATTAATTCATGCAAGAGTCCAACACCAAAAACGTTCATATCACCCCAGAGATAGGGTTCAAAACAATTTTGTTACATTTAAATCAAGGAATCCTTTTGGAGAACTTAGAGCATTTGCGAAAAGAAAAAAAAACAACTTTAGTTTCTTTAGCTTTACTAAGAACATTTTCCTTAATGTAATATTTCTACTTGGATAAAGTTGAATTATCATGTTTTTGCTGCTGTAGAACTATAAATAGACCATCGGTAACATATTTAGATTGAATCCAAAAAGTGTCAACTATAATTAGAAATTGAAATTAAAGACGAAAATCAATGGAAACTGTTGGGCGTTATATAAATGACCCGGTACTGGCATTAGACGCCTTAATCCCGTTATGCCTCGGCCCGTTACTGTATTTAGACGCCTTATTCCCGTTATGCTTAGGCACTCTACTGTATTTATACACCGTATTCCCGCTATGCTTAGGCACTTTGTTGTATTTACACACCGTATTCCCGTTATGCTTAGGTACTTTGTTGTATTTATACACCGTATTCCCGCTATGCTTAGGCACTTTGTTGTATTTACACACCGTATTCCCGTTATGCTTAGGCACTTTACTGTATTTATACACCGTATTCCCGCTATGCTTAGGCACTTTGTTGTATTTATACACCGTATTCCCGTTATGCTTAGGCACTTTACTGTATTTATACACGTATTCCCATATGCTTAGGCACTTTGTTGTATTTATACACCGTATTCCCATATGCTTAGGCACTTTGTTGTATTTATACACCGTATTCCCGTTATGCTTAGGCACTTTGTTATATTTATACACCGTATTCCCGTTATGCTTAGGCACTCTACTGTATTTATACACGTATTCCCGTTTTGCTTAGGTACTTTGTTGTATCTATACACCGTATTCCCGTTATGCTTAGGCACTTTGTTATATTTATACACCGTATTTCCGTTATGCTTAGGCACTTTGTTGTATTTATACACCGTATTTCCGTTATGCTTAGGCACTTTGTTGTATTTATACACCGTATTCCCGTTATGCTTAGGCACTTTACTGTATTTATACACGTATTCCCGTTATGCTTAGGCACTTTGTTGTATTTATACACCGTATTCCCGTTATGCTTAGGCACTTTACTGTATTTATACACCGTATTCCCGTTATGCTTAGGCACTCTACTGTATTTATACACCGTATTCCCGTTATGCTTAGGCACTTTGTTGTATTTATACACCGTATTCCCGTTATGCTTCGGCACTTTACTGTATTTATACAAAGTATTCCTGTTATGCTTAGGCACTTTGTTGTATTTATACACCGTATTCCCGTAATGCTTAGGCACTTTACTGTTTTTATACACGTATTCCCGTTATGCTTAGACACTTTGTTGTATTTATACACCGTATTCCCGTTATGCTTAGGCACCCTACTGTATTTATACACCGTATTCCCGCTATGCTTAGGCACTTTGTTGTATTTACACATCGTATTCCCGTTATGCTTAGGCATTCTACTGTATTTATACACCTTATTTCCGCTATGCTTAGGCACTTTGTTGTATTTATACACCGTATTCCCGTTATGCTTAGGCACTTTACTGTATTTATACACGTAATCCCGTTATGCTTAGGCACTTTGTTGTATTAATTCACGTATTCCCGTTATGCTTAGGCACTTTACTGTATTTATACACGTATTCCCGTTATGCTTAGGCAATTTACTGTATTTATACACGTATTCCCGCTATGCTTAGGCACTTTGTTGTATTTATACACCGTATTCCCGTTATGCTTAGGCACTTTACTGTATTTATACACGTATTACCGTTATGCTTAGGCACTTTGTTGTATTTATACACCGTATTTCCGTTATGCTTAGGCACTTTGTTGTATTTATACACCGTATTCCCGTTATGCTTGGGCACTTTACTGTATTTATACATGTATTCCCGTTATGCTTAGGCACTTTGTTGTATTTATACACCGTATTCCCGTTATGCTTAGGCACTTTGTTGTATTTATACACCGTATTTCCGCTATGCTTAGGCACTTTGTTGTATTTATACACCGTATTCCCGTTATGCTTAGGCACTTTACTGTATTTATACACGTAATCCCGTTATGCTTAGGCACTTTGTTGTATTAATTCACGTATTCCCGTTATGCTTAGGCACTTTACTGTATTTATACACGTATTCCCGTTATGCTTAGGCACTTTGTTGTATTTATACACCGTATTCCCGTTATGCTTAGGCACTCTACTGTATTTATACACCGTATTCCCGTTATGCTTAGGCACTTTGTTTTATTTATACACCGTATTCCCGTTATGCTTAGGCACTTTACTGTATTTATACACGTATTCCCGTTATGCTTAGGCACTTTGTTGTATTTATACACCGTATTCCCGTTATGCTTAGGCACTTTGTTGTATTTATACACCGTATTCCCGTTATGCTTAGGCACTCTACTGTATTTATACACGTATTCCCGTTATGCTTAGGCACTTTGTTGTATTTATACACCGTATTCCCGTTATGCTTAGGCACTCTACTGTATTGATACACCGTATTCCCGTTATGCTTAGGCACTTTGTTGTATTTATACACCGTATTCCCGTTATGCTTAGGCACTTTACTGTATTTATACACGTATTCCCGTTATGCTTAGGCACTTTGCTGTATTTATACACGTATTCCAGTTATGCTTAGGCACTTTACTGTATTTATACACCGTATTCATGTTATGCTTAGGCACTTTACTGTATTTAGACGACTAAAAAGGGAGACATATCAATTTAAATATCTTTATTATGAATCTCTTAATAACGTACTGCACTAGTTTTTAGCTTTTTTCCCCCCTTTCAATCCTTCAGAATATAATATGGGCTGGGCCAGACGGAATGAGATTATCTTAAAAATTGTTTTCCCGCCACTTGCAGAAGATAATGGGGCCTGCCTAATGTTCTTAAACCAGACAACGCATGCCGGTTAACAGCGCCTGGTGCCAGCACCTGTGGCCTTCGACAGATTCAGACAGCACTTAATGTCTTTTCGTTGTACATTATCCACCACCATCCCACCCTTTTCCACGTTCTCCTCCTGGCACTTATCTTTCGTGTTTTTATTTTGTTTGTTTTTGTTATCAACGATGTTTTGATGATGAACCCACGCGTGGCTTGACGTGAGCGGTCGACCCACCTTGTCTCTACACGCCTGCTCTTCTGCAGTGCCTCTAACCTCTACCAGTGGCAAAACTAGACTTACTGCAGCCGACCCTGGTGAACTCCCAAAATTGCCACCACCAATCCACCACCCCAAGCAACTTATCAGCAACATTATAAAGTAGAAATCCCCAACACTGCTTGTCCACATGTTCGATTATCCCGTCTGCACCTGTCTTCAATTATCTTTATTATTGTCGTAAGCGTTGCGCATGAGATAGAACATTTGCGTACGAACACCCGAAAAGTCGTTCGTCTCCCAAACTTACACTTCATACACGAGACTGAGATCATGCGATTTTCAAACGTTATAGATACATTTGACGTATTATTCCTAGTAAAGACCTGTCCTGGCCATAACCGCACCCATGAGGTTTGGTTTTTGCACCATCACTCGTAGGCCGCATGCTTATTTTTAAGACATATATTCTGGAAAATAAGTTGTGGCCGATACTCGTAACAACATGTTATATATCGCAGCATATACGACTACTTAGATCATGTGACCTCGGATATTACTATAAACGTCAGTCATCTATTTTTGGAAAACAACTTCGTTGAGTAAAAAAAAATATTAAAAATTCCAGTCCTTACCGGGTTCTGACACCAATCAGCTGAGTACGGCGGTGTGCATAGATATAAAATGATGATATTTTATACAACATCAACTAATTTCTTTAACACAACCTTTACGCTGAAACATTAGTTTATCCGAACAAATTGACACTCGAAACACAGGCACCATTTAGTTCGAAAAAGGCAAGACTACTCTATATTATGTAAAACCATATTTAGCTGGCGATTAGAGTCACATTTACTTGTAGTATTGTGCACCTACACTTCATTCATTTACAGTTTGTGGGACGCTGAAAGTATGAAGGTGAGTTCAAACATGTATTGAGAAGAAGGAGGGGGGGGGGAATCAACAACACATTTACCGACTGATTCTTTAATGAACGTTATTTTGTTGGTTTTTTTTTTTCATGGACAATAGATCAAAATATAGAATGTGTTTTGCGCCGCTTGGTGATTGAGTTGTAAGCCTGCACGTGAACATGCTCGAGTTAAGTATGAAGGTGAGTTCAAACATGTATTGAGAAGAAGGAGGGGGGGGGGAATCAACAACACATTTACCGACTGATTCTTTAATGAACGTTATTTTGTTGGTTTTTTTTTCCATGGACAATAGATCAAAATATAGAATGTGTTTTGCGCCGCTTGGTGATTGAGTTGTAAGCCTGCACGTGAACATGCTCGAGTCTGTAGTTGTTCAATTACCATGTCCTGTTTACCACGAAGCACGGAGAACTATTTAACCGAACTGGGGGTAGTGCATCAGCAGTAGAAGTGGAGTACTTTAAATGGCGATGGCAGAATTTAAGGCATGCTTGTTCATTATTTTAAATTCTTGTGTGGATTTTTTGGGGGGAAAATTGAACATAATAGTAACGACGGGATGAATTCATTCAGGACACCGTTAAGACATTCTTATTTTTTAATTACCGTATTTTAGAATAAGGCCCACACATAGCACATGTAATGTAGGATGATAAACCAAAAGTCAGGTTTACTGTTGACGGCTTTGAAACCTGATTAAAGTTGTTGATTTTCAGTAAACCATTGTAGAGTAATATGTCAAGTATAAAAAAAAAACATAAAAAAAAATTACATGAAATAATGGACTTCTTTCGTTCAAGATCTTATTCTTTTAATTGAATAGGATAGAGAAAAATGGTTTGGGGGGAGGGGTTTCTCAGTGCCCAGGGCTACCTATGCTGTTAAGACAACCCTTAACTTAGTATGATTCACTCAGATCTGGGAACCTGAGAATCTCGGGGAAAAAAATCTATAAAATGAAACGTTTATTTGTCATTACAAACTACCAGAACTTTTAGAAAAATACTGTATCAGTTATGAACATATTGGAATAATCTTTGATTTACTTTAACAAATACCCAATACCACCCAAAAAACCGAGCATTTAGAGTCATAGAGCCATGCATAACATATAGTAACATGTATCCATACAGAGAATTTAGCAACATAATGGCCCTAACATAGTATTTAACAGCGTAGAGAGGGCCATAAACAACATTTAACATGACAGATCCATACAGAGAATTTAGCAACATAATGGCCCTACATAGTATTTAACAGCATAGAGAGGGCCATAAACAACATTTAACATGACAGATCCATACAGAGAATTTAGCAACATAATGGCCCTACATAGTATTTAACAGCATTGAGAGGGCCATAAACAACATTTAACATGACAGATCCATACAGAGAATTGAGCAACATATGGCCCTACATAGCATTTAACAGCATACAGAGGGCCATAGAGAACATTTAACATGACAGATCCATACAGAGAATTTAGCAACATAATGGCCCTACATAGTATTTAACGGCATAGAGAGGGCCATTAACAACATTTAACATGACAGATCCATACAGAGAATTTAGCAACATAATTGCCCTACATAGTATTTAACAGCATATAGAGGGCCATAGAGAACATTTAACATGACAGATCCATACAGAGAATTGAGCAACATATGGCACTACATAACATTTAATAGCATAGAGAGGGTCATAAACAACATTTAACATGACAGATCCATACAGAGGTTATAGCAACATATGGCCCTACATAGCATTTAACAGCACAAAGAGGGCCATAAACAACATTTAACATGAAAGATCCATACAGAGGATATAGCAACATATGGCCCTACATAGCATTTAACAGCATAGAGAGGGCCATAGAGAACATTTAACATGACAGATCCATACAGAGGATATAGCAACATATGGCCCTACATAACATTTAACATCATAGAGAGGGCCATAAACAAAATTTAACATGACAAATCCATTCAGAGGATATAGCAACATATGGCCCTACATAACAATTAACAGCATAGAGAGGGCCATAAACAACATTTAACATGACAGATCGATACAGAGGATATAGCAACATATGGCCCTACATAGCATTTAACAGCGTAGAGAGGGCCATAGAGATCATTTAACATGACAGATCCATACAGAGGATATAGCAACATATGGCCCTACATAACATTTAACAGCATAGAGAGGGCCATAAACAACATTTAACATGACAGATCCATACAGAGGATATAGCAACATATGGCCCTACATAGCATTTAACAGCATGGAGAAAGCCATAAACAACATTTAACATGACAGATCCATACATAGGATATAGCAACATATGGCCCTACATAGCATTTAACAGCGGAGAGAGGGCCATAAACAACATTTAACATGACAGATCCATACAGAGGATATAGCAACATATGGCCCTACATAGCATTTAACAGCGTAGAGAGGGCCATAGAGATAATTTAACATGACAGATCCATACAGAGGATATAGCAACATATGGCCCTACATAACATTTAACAGCATAGAGAGGGCCATAAACAACATTTAACATGACAGATCCATACAGAGGATAGAGCACCGTTGACCCATAAAACGCATTGAACAACATAAAGCAGTTGGCAACATGAAGCAATACAGAGCATAGAACAAAATGGAACAAAACAGAGAACAAAGCAGCATAGAGCAATCCAGAGTTTCTAGGAGCATGGAACGGGAAATGATGTTTAGCAAAACGGAGCAACACCTGGGCATGAGCAACATGAAGCAATGCATGGGATTTTACTGCATGGAGTAATGCATGGCATTTTACTGCATGGAGCAATGCATGGCATTTTACTGCATGGTGCAATGCATGGCATTTTACTGCATTGAGCAATGCATGGCATTTTACTGCATGGAGCAATGCATGGCATTTTACTGCATGGAGCAATAAGTTGGATATAGCAACATAAAGCAATATTGAGCAGTTTAGAACAATACATGGCATTTATCAACGTGGAAACAATACATGGCATTTATCAACGTGAAAACAATACATATCATTTATCAACGTGAAAACAATACATTGCCAATTTAGCAACGTGGAAACAATACATGGCATTTAGCAACTTGGAAACAATACATAGCATTTATCAACGCGAAAACAGTACATAGCATTTATCAACATGAAAACAATACATTGCATTTAGCAACGTTGAAACAATACATGGCATTTAGCAACGTGGAAACAATACATGGCATTTAGCAACGTGGAAACAATACATGGCATTTAGCAACGTGGAAACAATACATGGCATTTAGCAACGTGGAAACAATACATGGCATTTGGCAACGTGGAAACCATACATGGCATTTAGCAACGTAGAAATAATACATGGCATTTAGCAACGTGGAAACAATACATGGCATTTAGCAACGTAGAAATAATACATAGCATTTATCAACGTGGAAACAATACATGGCATTTAGCAACGTGGAAACAATACATGGCATTTAGCAACGTGGAAACAATGCATAGCATTTATCAACGTGGAAACAATACATGGCATTTAGCAACGTGGAAACCATGATGGGATTTAGCGACAAGGAGCAGTATACCCAGAGTGTCCAGTGTTGTGTACTAGATCTTATAGAGCAGGCCATGCACACATTAGTGGGGATGGTGGAGAAAGAAAGCAACTGTGAAAACGAACCTTCAGACATGCAATATGTTTGTAACCTAAACCCCGCTTGATATCTAGAGTATAAAATGCTATCGATTTGAATGTCCCAAATGAAAATTTGTGTAGCTCTGCCTAGCGTGCATACATCAAGAGACGTATCGCTTTACAAAATTTAAATATTTTTCGGTGCGGATGTGTTGGAAAAAGTTAATGTTAATTTAATCCCATTTATCCCATTTGCTTAGTTACATTTACAAGTTTTTAATTTTTATCTCATCAAACGAGAATGCAAAATTGTATGTCATGATGTTAATGGCAAGGCGAACAAGGCAACTCACATGTTGATTGTTTTGGGAGGATGGGTGAGCACAAGTGCCCGTGCAATTAAAAACAATTTTCAAAAAAGATATTTTGTTTATAATATCATGGTATTGTTGTTTCTCTATTCACGCAGACCATCGCATGGCTCTGAAGCCATTGTTGGACTGGTTATATTAGTGGCCAAAATAGTAACCTGAAAAAAAACACCAACAACAAAAAAACTAATATAAAGTTGTTTAAATTGCATTGAAGTCGCAAAAGGAAGGGGCCTCGAAAAGTTACGCGATGGCGATATCAGGGGGCCTCTCCAAACAATACGTGATTGCCCTAGTTTGGGACCTTTCTATAAGTTACTTTATAGCACCATTTGGGGGCCTTTCTATAAGTTACTTTATGTCACTAGTTGGGGGCCATTCCAAAAGGTACGTAATGGCCCCATTAAGGGCCCTCCAAAAATTAAGTGATGGCACTAGTGGGGGGGGGGGGGTGGCATTCTGAAAGCTACGTAATAGCAGTATTTGGGGCCCCTCCAAAAATGACGAGAGGGGTCTTGTTTGAGAACATAAAAAATTATGGGATGGCCCTACATACCCTGGCCTCTTCCTATTATAAACAAAACAATGTCGTTAATCTTGTCATACTCAGCCATGGTCAGCTATAATCTTGTCCTACTCAGCAACGGTCAGCTATAATCTTGTCCTACTCAGCCATGGTCAGCTATAATCTTGTCCTACTCAGCCATGGTCAGCTATAATCTTGTCATACTTAGCCATGGTCAGCTATAATCTTGTCATACTCAGCCATGGTCAGCAATAATCTTGCCATACTCAGCAATGGTCAGCTATAATCTTGTCATACTCAGCCATGGTCAGCTATAATCTTGTCATACTCAGCCATGGTTAGCTATAATCTTGTCATACTTAGCCATGGTCAGCTATAATCTTCTCATACTTAGCCATGGTCAGCTATAATCTTGTCATACTCAGCCATGGTCAGCTATAATCTTGTCATACTTAGCCATGGTCAGCTATAATCTTGTCATACTTAGCCATGGTCTGCTTTAATTTTGTCATACTCAGCCATGGTCAGCTATAATCTTGTCATACTCAGCCATGGTCAGCTATAATCTTGTCATACTCAGCCATGGTCAGCTATAATCTTGTCATACTCAGCCATGGTCAGCTATAATCTTGTCATACTCAGCCATGGTCAGCGTTAATCTTGTCATACTCAGCCATGGTCTGCGTTAATCTTGTCATACTCAGCAATGGCCAGCTATAATCTTGTCATACTAAGCCATGGTCAGCTATAATCTTGTCATACTCAGTCATGGTCAGCTATAATCTTGTCATACTCAGCCATGGTCAGCTATAATCTTGTCATACTCAGCCATGGTGAGCTATAATCTTATCATACTCAGCCATGGTTAGCTTTAATCTTGTCCTACTCAGCCATGGTCAGCTATAATCTTGGCATACTCAGCAATGGTCAGCTTTAATCTTGTCATACTCAGCCATGGTCAGCTATAATCTTGTCATACTCAGCCATGGTCAGCTATAATCTTGTCATACTCAGCCATGTTCAGCTATAATCTTGTCATACTCAGCAATGGTCAGCTATAATCTTGTCCTACTCAGCCATGGTCAGCTATAATCTTGTCATACTCAGCCATGGTCTGCGTTAATCTTGTCATACTCAGCCATTGTCAGCTTTAATCTTGTCATACTCAGCCATGGTCAGCTATAATCTTGTCATACTTAGCCATGGTCAGCTATAATCTTGTCATACTTAGCCATGGTTAGCTATAATCTTGTCCTACTCAGCCATGGTCAGCTATAATCTTGTCCTACTCAGCCATGGACAGCTTTAATCTTGTCATACTCAGCCATGGTCAGCTATAATCTTGTCATACTCAGCCATGGTCAGCGTTAATCTTGTCATACTCAGCCATGGTAAGCTATAATCTTGTCATACTCAGCCATGGTCAGCTATAATCTTGTCTTACTCAGCCATGGTCAGCTATAATCTTGTTATACTCAGCCATGGTCAGCGTTAATCTTGTCATACTTAGCTATGGGCAGCTATAATCTTGTCATACTCAGCCATGGTCAGCTATAATCTTGTCATACTTAGCCATGGTCAGCTATAATCTTGTCCTACTTAGCCATGGTCAGCTATAATCTTGTCATACTCAGCCATTGTCAGCTATAATCTTGTCATACTCAGCCATGGTCAGCTATAATCTTGTCATACTCAGCCATGGTCAGCGTTAATCTTGTCATACTCAGCCATGTTAAGCGTTAATCTTGTCATACTCAGCCATGGTCAGCTATAATCTTGTCATACTTAGCCATGGTCAGCTATAATCTTGTCCTACTTAGCCATGGTCAGCTATAATCTTGTCATACTCAGGCATGGTCAGCTATAATCTTGTCATACTCAGGCATGGTCAGCTATAATCTTGTCATACTCAGCCATGGTCAGCTTTAATCTTGTCATACTTAGCCATATTGAACTTTTTAACAAAGACCTTGACTTATTGTAAGCAGCTTTTCTGTTCAACGGTCACCCATATGAACATTTTCCGCGCAATCACAAGCGAAACCAATGACAGCTACCTTAGGAAGACTGGTCTTTGTCGATTTGACTGAATCCCCAAAGTTTATTAAACTATGCCCATAATGTAATAAATAATGGTATTTAAATGCTATGATACATGACATAAAACTGATCTGCTAAGAGTACATTACAGAAACGTAGATCCTTACCTGATCGTAGCGTCTAACCCAATAATTTGAGTTGCTTTTCTGTACTTCACGATGCAAAGTCCACAAACAAGACGGCGACTTGGTGCTTTTTAAATAATGTTAACTTTTCGAACCCGATCTTCCAGCTGGTGTATGTGTGTCGAAGTTTGGGTACTATGTGTAACTTAGCCGAAGTTACATTAGCATGACAGCCTGTGACAGTACACTAACAGCGCAGTAGTTCACCATAATACGCCATGTGGACAGCTGGGGACTCGTCTCGAATGGTCTCTAAACTTGGCAGTGGATTTAAATAAACAGTAAAAGTTACATCAATTGAGTTAACAAGTGATAACAAGTTGTTTTATTAAGATAAACATTTTATTTTTATGTACATTGATTTTTTCGAAATTAAGGGACAATGAATTGGTTTCATGGGCGTGTCAAGAGCTTAAATTTATTGTGGTGGTGATGATGATGATGATGGTTGAGTACGTTTATAGCGCTTGTGTCCATGCTGTTTTATCATGCTCACAGCGCTCTGGCGTCCTAAAGTCTATGTAAAGAAAAAAGTCTTTAAATGGTTCTTAAAATAAATTTTATCCTTTTCAATCTCCCTCAAAGATTCAGGCAAACAGTTCCACAATTTAGGCGCAATAGCTTCAAAAGAGCGCACCCAATAAGACTTCTTTATGTGTCTATCCACACTAGGAACTCTCCGTAAAGACTGTGTTGAAGAGCGCATGTTCTGTATGACAAGTTTAAAAATTGTGCATTCTCCCGTAATGTATAAAAAAAAGGTTTAAATTAAAGTAACGATAAAGACAGCGTACAGTTGAGAGGACATAAGGGGGATTTTGCTTATATCGCACATTTGAGAAGAATACAAATATGTGATTTTGATTTAAATGTTACATTAACTTGGATAAATTTTGTTAAACAAATTGGCGAAACCAATATGAAACTGTTTTAAAAATACCGGTAACTAATATTCTATATTCTAAAACTAATAAGGCTGTATAAATCAACATCTTCATTTTATTACACATAACAACCTCCCACACCTTCATGAATTTAGATCTAAATGTTTTTTCAAAGCTACGTCACGGATACCCATTATTTCTTTTACCGTGATTAAAATTTAAATGTAACTCTGCGTCGTCATTTTCTAAAGAAAAAAGGAAAAGTGTCTTTTTAAGAAATTGGATGACTTTAGGCCCTGACAAAAATATGACAGTGTTCTGGACACAGTTACAGCTCAACATATGACAGTGTTCTGGACACAGTTACAGCTCAACATATGACAGTGTTCTGGACACAGTTACAGCTCAACATATGACAGTGTTCTGGACACAGTTACAGCTCAACATATGACAGTGTTCTGGACACAGTTACAGCTCAACATATGACAGTGTTCTGGACACAGTTACAGCTCAACATATGACAGTGTTCTGGACACAGTTACAGCTTAACGCTGTCATTATAAAACAATATTATCATCATTAAAACGTTGTTTTTTTTTCTCTTTCGATCTGTTTTTCAATTTATTGGTAATCTTTTAGAAATTAATCTTTACTCTTTATTCTAATTTTTATAACCTTTCCTTTTGCTTAGAAATCTGTGTAAGAGTAATATTTTCAGTGAAATAAACAGACATATTTTTTTTCTATTAATAAACACATTTTATTAACCGCTCAGACGTGCAAGACAAGGTGAAAACACTGTAACCGGTCGTTTGAAAAATATGCGAAACGTTTCAAACACAGTCATTTATTAAACAAATTAACACTACATAAGGCAAAACCAAATCAAAATAATATTTTTCTTAGATAAACAGGTTTCAAGAGAAAAAAAAATAATAATAATGCAGTCTGATTGACTACATCAATGATCTCAGTTTGGTATACAATACTACTTAAATGATCCTAGTGTGGTTTACAAAAACTACTTCACTGATCCTAGTTTGGTATACAAAACTACTTAAATGATCCTAGTGTGGTTTACAAAAACTACTTCACTGATCCTAGTTTGGTATACAAAACTACTTAAATGATCCTAGTGTGGTTTACAAAAACTACTTCACTGATCCTAGTTTGGCATACAAAACTACTTAAATGATCCTAGTGTGGTTTACAAAAACTACTTCACTGATCCTAGTTTGGTATACAAAACTACTTAAATGATCCTAGTGTGGTTTACAAAAACTACTTCACTGATCCTAGTTTGGCATACAAAACTACTTAAATGATCCTAGTGTGGTTTACAAAAACTACTTCACTGATCCTAGTTTGGTATACAAAACTACTTAAATGATCCTAGTGTGGTTTACAAAAACTACTTCACTGATCCTAGTTTGGCATACAAAACTACTTAAATGATCCTAGTGTGGTTTACAAAAACTACTTCACTGATCCTAGTTTGGTATACAAAACTACTTAAATGATCCTAGTGTGGTTTACAAAAACTACTTCACTGATCCTAGTTTGGTATACAAAACTACTTAAATGATCCTAGTGTGGTTTACAAAAACTACTTCACTGATCCTAGTTTGGTATACAAAACTACTTAAATGATCCTAGTGTGGTTTACAAAAACTACTTCACTGATCCTAGTTTGGTATACAAAACTACTTAAATGATCCTAGTGTGGTTTACAAAAACTAATTCACTGATCCTAGTTTGGTATACAAAACTACTTAAATGATCCTAGTGTGGTTTACAAAAACTAATTCACTGATCATAGTTTGGCTCACAAAACTATTTTCACCACATTTTGTTATGTTTTATTAAAATTCGTTTAAGGCGTCTTATTCACAAAAGAAAATTGCTACGTGTGTTATTGTGTCTTGCCTCCCTAGGTGAGAAATGAAAAATTCTACCCTTTTCCCTTTTACCACGGTGGTTCGCTCCCACAGTCATCCAGGCTAGAAGAATTAATGCATTAATATAGAAGAACTTGTATTAAACATAAAACTACAATAATATTAATTAATTTTTTTCCTCAATTTCATTTTTTTCTCCTCATTTGTCAATTTCTTCGCTGTATGATTTCAGAGAATAAAATTGTTTCGACTTTTTTGCCGCATTCCTCTAATTTGTCCGCCCCAGGTAAGAGTCTAGTCTCGACACACGAAATGAACGACCTGCTTATTTTGTATAGGCTTCTCATAAAATCAAATCATATGTAGATATAAGCTCTTTTTTTGTAACCTTTGTTTTCTTCTCTTCATATTGCATCTAGGCATCTATCTAAACGAGTGAAGCATCAAGAAAATAATCTTCAACTTTACGTGAATATGGAGTACTGATTTAATGAAGATGTATTACCTCCCTTGAGTCTGAATTTACGTGATAATGTAGTACTTATAAAAAGAACTTGGTATTGCCTCCCTTGAGTATAAATTTACGTGATAATGTAGTACTTATTTTAAGAACTCATTATTATCACCCCACCCCCCCCCCCCGTTTTTAGTCTATATGTTTTATGACATTTACCTCCCAATTTAATTATCAACACCTTTACCAATGATGATTCTTGGGTTAAAACTAAGGGTGTCAACATTTTCAACAATTGATGTTTTGTTGATTAAAAAAAAATAAGTTTGTCAACAAGTTCACCAATTTATTTTTTTTTAAAATTAAAATTAAGTATTTCAATACCTTAATGTTTTAGTTGTTTTTTTCTTTTTGTTAAAACCAAGTTTATCAACATTTTCACATATTTTTGTGGTTAAAATGAAGTGTGTCGAGCCCTTGAGAGATTAAGAATATTCTTAGGAAATAGATTAGAAAAAGTATAGTAATACGAGATCGAAATCAGTAAAAAAAAAAAAAACAATAAACAAATTCCCACAAGAGAAAAATGAAGATGTTGACAGACTCACCGCAACTAAGTCAAATTCGATAACAGTCGGTGCTTTGTTGACGTGTACATAACGAATTTTTAGGGCTCATCTGTAGGCTACAAATAATCTATAAACTTAATATTGCATAGTGATCTTTAACCTGAGGTACGTAGACACAGATGAAAATTCCAAATATTTACAAAATTCAAAATAAAAGTCCTACAGTAGTCATTAAACTAAAAAAAAAAAAAATAATGTCTACAAGGCCTACATTTAAAAAAAAAAATTGTTAAATTTTTTTAACAACAGGTAATGGTGACTTCAGCTCAAATGAATTTAATTTACAATACTTGTTTTGTTTTTAATCAATCTTTTTTTTTTTTTAAATTAGAATTTAAAAAACTTAAAGCATTTATTTCACTGTTTTCAAACAAATGTGACTAACAAATGGAATTCAATCTCTAAAAACAACTTTTTTATTTTATTGCTAGTAATTTGTGTTGGTTTTATTCATTTACAAATCAATATGTGCACATGTGTAAGTTAAAACATGAGAAAAAACATTGGCTATTTACAATTCCATATTCCCACATTGACAGCCCAGCTGATGCATTAATTACATCAAAGGCAAATAAAACAATAGATACTGGTACATTTGGTAAAAATTGTCGCAATATATGCATGCTCATAAATTAATGAAATCATATTTATTTTCAAAATTTATAAAATCTTCTTAATTAATTATTCCCTATTTGTGTGGATTTATGTCCATTTTATAATGCCTAATAACTTGCACACTGTAGATTACAGAATGGGCTATGTCTCTAGGTACAAAGAGAGCCCTGGTATGCTTAAAACATTACTTGTAAGTCTGTGTAAATAGTAAGTCCATTGTTGGTCTATAAGTAGAGTACATGGAATGATTCTGGCATATTTAATGACATTAAGTGTATGTCTGTGTAAATAGTATGTCTATGTTTCTGCTATTGAAAGCATGAAAAGAAAAAGTCAACAAAAGATATTGTATTTTAAAGAAAACGATAAATATAAACTTGCCAAGGTAACAAAATATTTAGTTATTTCATTGTCTGGAAAAAAAAAAAATAATAATGAAGACATATTTTGATAAACATAATTTCACTACAATATATATTTTAGTAAATTATATTTCTAGAAATTAGAACCAATCAAGTCTCAGTAATAGCAATGGCACTAAAATTTCAGTTTATAATAATAGAATTTAAATTAACTTTCTGTTGATTCTGAAACTAATAAGACGACTTAAGAAAATATTTCTCAAAAAAATAAATTTAAAAACATTTATCTTACAGTACCAGCTCCAGTAACAAAGTTTATAAATTACAATAGACCTTATGAATTACTATCTGATTGATGAATTACTATAAACCTTATGAATAACTATATAATTTATGAATTACTATAGAACTTATAAATTATTATAGACCTATGATTTACTATAGACCTTGTGAATTATTCTAGAACTTATGAATCACTTTAGACCTTATGAATTAATCTACACCCTATGAATTGCTCTAGACCGTATGAATAACTCTTCACCCTATGAATTGCTCTAGACCTTATGAATTACTAAAGACCTACAACTATTTTTTTAAAGTTATATACAAGCAGGTGTTCTCCGGTTAATTTAAATAAAAATATTCATATCATTTGTATGTCACATAACTTTATACATGTAACTTTATACAGTTAATGAGCCCATGCTTCTCATTAACCAGTTTCTAAATTTTTAAGAATCAACCACTGTTCAGTGTAAAGATTTATAATGGAATATTGGTTCTCTTCATTAACAATTATTATATAGTGTTTGAAAAAAAAGTTTTATATCTTGGTTATTTTATATAGTGATGTTACTTCGAATGTAAATGTGCATGACATACATCAAGTAGCCCAACAGTCTACACCCAACAAAAGCCCAATTGATCCAAAACCAGTGTTAACTAAGTGTTAAAATTTACATTTTATCACAGCATCATAGCGCGAGCTTCATGTCCATCCAACATATTTCATATAAAATGTACACACATAAACACATATAGAATTATAATTACACAAACAAGTCCTCTTCCCTCTATACATAGTAGATATTTATAGATATTTATGTGATAATTTTAACTATGCTTGAACATGGTAATGCAAGTAAAGTTAAAAGTGGTGTCAAATTTTTTACATTAAAAAAAATCACAGTGATTTCAGCAAATATGTGTCTGATAAAATAATGATAAAGTAACCATTTTTATTTTAATTGATTTTTGGTTCATTTTCTTATACATCTTTATTATTTGTTTCAGAATCTCATCATTTACATTAAAAGCGAAATCTGGTCTCTTGAAACTTATTAAATGTAACAATATTACAAAGGCTTAAAACAAAAAATTCAAATTTAGGCATTCTTCAAAGTAAAAATCATCAGTGTAAAAAAGGAATGGGTAAAGGTTCATCTTAAAATGAAAATTTAAGAGAAATTTGTTGTGCAAATCTACAATAGAAATAAACATCTTTTGTTAGGTATTTCAAAAATGTAATACCTGTTTCTTGACATAATGTGCAATTTAAGATGGTAAGGCGAAAATTTGCCTTTTATTTATGGAAATATTGCAGAGAAAAAATATTAGTGCTAAAAATAAATGGTTAGAATTAAAGTTACTTTTTAATAATGTATTATTTTACACTTAATTTATTGTTTGAATTGTTAAATTTAAGGCTTCTATTCTTTTTGAAAAAATTTAATTTGTTTTACTATTCATGGACAAATGATTGTTTATGGGACTTAAAAGTTCCATTTCCTGAGAAGTATTGTCTCATTAATCTTGAAACTCATCAAAATGAAATTAGATTTTTAAAAGCAACTCAAAGCTTCAAACACTAAGAGACATCAACATACCAACATAATAGTTATTTTTCTTAAATTATTTCCTTTTAAAATGTTAACAAAACTTATTGTTTGCTTTAAATAATTTAATTGAATCTTTCCTAGTTGAGTTAGAATTTTACTTATTAATGTAATCTTGTTTAACTACAATATATATCTTTTTACATTTTAATCTGATCTCAAAACTTTGCTCAGTAGTTTAGGTAGTTTAGTAAAATTGTTAAAGACAACAGGAAGAGGGGAAACAAATAGTGTGGAAAAAACTTAGATCTTGTAACCTTGCAATCATCATTTCTATTAAAAGCATTCCTAAGACAATGATGATTAATCAGGTTATTGAGACCGTGAAGATTATGAGGAAAAAAAGGTGTTAAACTACTGTATTAAGACAATACTTCAAATTATAATCATTTTGAGTGTTAAAGTAAGTAAAATCCTTTGCAATTATTTCTGTCACTTTAAGCCCACTTTAATGATTTGGTTCAATCATATTTTCACACACTTAGAGCGTCCCCTTCCCTTGTCCACTTCAACTGGTCATTGGGTGAGCTTCCCTTTCCTTTGTCCACTTGAACTGGTCAATGTTTTACAATCAACTCTGAAGCTTATGCCAGCAGCCCACCTGTTTTCTTGAATTGTTGACCATCTCCAGCCACTGGGCTCTAGCATCAGGGTCAAAGTTCACACCAAGGTACAACCGTCCCAGTAAATGGCGTCCGTCCTCTTTGTCCTAAAGACAGGACGTAAAATAAGATCAAGAGTATAAATACATACTTTCGATCTATACATACTTATATGCACAGTTTATACATTTAAATAATTGATGTTGACTTGATCCATTCTTTGTTTCAAGACCAATTCAATGATATTAATGTAACGCTACCAACTTTACAGTTTTTTGGTCAGTTGAAAAAAATCTGCGAGATGTCATTTACCTTGTCACCAATGATCGCAATGCTGAACTAGACTTTGCCCAGCTCCAGCTGATATGCTGGTACATCAAAAACAAAGGTTCATTTACCTTGTTGACACCAATGATGGCAATGCTGAAATAGACTTTGTCCAGTTGATACGCAGGTACGTCAAATACAAAGGTTTCGTTAAATACAGGATTCAGCTCACTTCCTTTCCCAGTAGTCTTTGTCTTCTTCAGAGGACGACCATCGTACATAAGAGTAATTTTAGCATGGATTTCTGAGGGATAGGCAAGACCAAAATATATTATTTCATTTGGGGCAGCATTAATGCACATTTACATAAATAAAAATTTACTGAAACAATGATGACACAATGTTGATACATGTTGACAAAATGTTGACACAAAGCTGACACAATACTGACATAACGCTGAACAAATTTTCACACAATCTTAATACAATGCTGACCAAATGTTGACTTAATGTTGAAAAAATGTTGAGAAAACACTGATATAATGTTGACACAATGTGAAAAAATGTAATTATTTGATTGTATCTTAAAAAGATAATGAGTTTCTAATTAATTAAATTTATAAAATTATCTTTTTATTAAATCAAGTGATGGAAATGCATGGCTATGATTGACATGATCCATTGGTTTATTTAGAAAATGCTGAGATTTGAAAAATCATAAACACAGAGTAGAACAAGCGAAGATCTCTGAACTGACCAATGCTTCTCTTGGCTCCCTCGAGAGGTATGAGATTCCGTGCATTGAGGACCATGACACTGAGTTTCTCTGCTGTGGGCAGGTACATGAGAGCCACATGTAGCTCACCTACATGCTCCTGTAACCGAAGAGAAAACAAACATACTTTTAACTTTATAGGCACACTCTCCTTCTGATCATCTAAAGCAGTGGTTCTCAGCCTTACTAATGTCGCGACCCTTTAACACAGTTCCTCATGCTGTGGTGACCCCCCGCCCCCAACCATAAAATTATTTTCATTGCTACTTCATAAATATGTGTTTCCCGATGGTCTTAGGCGACCCCTGTGTAAGGTTTGTTAAGCCAAAAAGTGGTTGCGACTCACTGGTTGGGAACCGCTGATCCAAAGCCAAAAAAGTATACATAATATATTAAAATGAGATGAACTTTATTTCACAAATAAAAATTATGATCTAGTTATACATGTCATATTTATCACTGTAATTCTCCATTGGTCAGCATTCTTAACTAGACCAACATATAGGGCTTTTATTTCTTCTTCTTCTATATCTTAAGGGCCCCCGATCAACTAGGCCAACATATGGGGCTTTTATTTCTTCTTCTTCTATATCTTAAGGGCCCCCGATCAACTAGGCCAACATATAGGGCTTTTTTTTTCTTCTTCTTCTATATCTTAAGGGCCCCCGATCAACTAGGCCAACATATAGGGCTTTTATTTCTTCTTCTTCTTCTATATCTTAAGGGCGCCCGATCAACTAGGCCAACATATAGGGCTTTTATTTCTTCTTCTTCTTCTTCTATATCTTAAGGGACCCCGATCAACTAGGCCAACATATAGGGCTTTTATTTCTTCTTCTTCTTCTATATCTTAAGGGCCCACGATCAATTTATTGATCCTTTTGGCTCCTATGGATGTAGATGGGATTTGCAATGTTTCTGTTCCTGGTATTGATGAGGAAATTTCACT
Organism: Lymnaea stagnalis; assembly: GCA_964033795.1. Classification (NCBI taxonomy): domain Eukaryota; kingdom Metazoa; phylum Mollusca; class Gastropoda; family Lymnaeidae; genus Lymnaea; species Lymnaea stagnalis. The sequence goes on along the minus strand of CAXITT010000424.1, from coordinate 247,234 downwards.
GTTTCCCAGTGCCACTTTGTGAGGGAATTATGCACTAGGGGTTTGAAGGCTTGAGGCAATAGACATGCGGCCAACACTAGAGGTATTCCTGTAGCGGATTAGGACAAAGCGTGCTGCTCGTCGCTGGACCGCCTCCAACCTGTCAACGCTCTTCTGGGTAAATGGGTCCCAGACTGAAGATGCATAATCTAAAACCAGACGGACAAAGGCTTTATATGCTCTTTCTTTCACACAGGAGTTGCCAATCTTTAGATTTCGCCTTAAGAACCCTAGGGTCTTGTTTGCTTGTTTACATACATTGTTAATATGTTCGTCCCAGCGGACGATTCTTTAAGTGTGTTTATTTACAAACAATTTGAAAAAAAAATTTGTTACGAAAAAAATATTTATTTGCTTATTCCCACCTCTTGTGGCCCAGACAAAAGATCGTTAAATAACACCTCCTGCCCAGGTACTATTTCCATTTTAGACAAATCTTTTATTGTTTCACCTGTTGAGTATAAATAAAAGTAAGTTATCAGTTAGAAACAACTTAATACTAGATCTAATTATTGTTACACAAAATAATATATTTTTTATGATATCTGAGTCATTGAGTTTTTGTAATCGATTTATCAGTTTTAAAATATAAACCTATAATTATTTTCAATTTTATTTTTATTGACCATCAAATTAATTATTACAGTCAAACTGTATATTTGTGGAGTTATATATATCTTTTTAATTTTACAATGATATCATCCAGACTCCAAATTAAATGAGAATTCATGGAACTAACATTTCTACTTCAAACATTTGCTTTAAGCAGAAATGTCGAGCAGTTACATTTAAATTATCGTCGGAAATACTAAACAATGAACAATTATTTTTTTAATGACAAAGTGAAGGTATCAAACTTAATGTTGAAGTTATTTCATTATTAATTTTTTTTTTTTTTTTTAATGGCAAAAACAGAATGAATCAACACGCTGACTTATAAAATGTCTTGATCTTTATCAACTTTTAAGAAAATTAATTTATCTTTAAGAGCTATCAAGAAATATAATTTATCTTTAACGCCTATCCAGAAAAAAATAATTTATCTTTAACAGCAATCAAGAAAAATAATTTATCTTTTACAAGTATCAAGAAAAAAAATACGACTACGTGCTTTGAAGACCTACCCACTACAGCATGCCCTGAAGACTAACAAACAGCAACCTGTCTTGAAGACTTTCTGCACCATCGTGCCATTCAGTGTTTGTTGACCACAGAGTAAAACTCACTCAGAAATAACGTAGTGGCGTATTGATACCAATAATAATTTACAAAAGGAAAAGAAGGGACTATTTTGTCAGCCATATTGGCGAAGCATCTAAGATTAAGGAGTGATAGGAAGCATGTGCAATGTAAAAGTTGTGTCAATGGATCATCTGCAGTCATTTATGTAATTTGAGTTCATTATTATATTCTTTAGTCAGTTGAGGATTACTAATTAACTTTTTATCTTATTGGTTGTTTGATTGCAGCTGTATTAGACATTTATTCAAATATTGTGTTTGTAATTATTGACGGATTAAACAGATGCATGTGAAGACCTGACTCAGAATTTCATTTCACAATTTATCTACGTGCCGCCCAAATGGGTTAACTTGTCTAAATAATAATAATTAGCAATAATAATTAGCAAGGTGCTACTTACCAACACAACATTTCTTAAAAACTTACTCACTACAACATGTCTTGAACACTTACCAACTACAACATTTCTTGAAGACTCACCAACTACAAAATGTATTGAAGACTTACCAACTACAGCATGTCTTGCAGACTTACCAACTATAACATGTCTGGAAGACTAACCAACTACAGCATGTCTTGAACACCTACCAACTACAGCATGTCTAGCAGATTTACCAACTCCAACAAATCTTGAAGACTTACAAACCACAACAAAGCTCGAAGACTTACCAACTACAACATGTCTTGAGAACTTGTCCAGGTCACAGACCAGAAACCTGACAGCATATTCCGTGATGTCGTGACCATCTACTGGGAATCTGAAGGTCTCATTGAACACTGGGTTATCTGTTCTTCGTATTATCTTGGTTTGGACTTCAGTCTCCAGGTTGTTCAGAGGCAACTCTTTGCTGGATCTGTACATTGATTATTTATCAGATAAGAGGAGTGGGTAATTAAATGCTTTTTCATTTATTCTTCCCATGCTTTCATTCAGCAGAAGATGTAATTATAATAAATTTAGCCTCATTTACTGTCAGATAACTTCCCCATGACCCACACACAAAACCTCCCCCCCCCCCACACACAATTTAACTTACTCGGAACTTAATGGTATAACAGCATCATCGAGCTGTCAGAGAGACTTATTAGAGACTTACCAAAGTGTTTTTTTAAGGCTGATAAACTTTAATAGCCTCCAAGAGCAAAACTTTGGTAAAGTTTGTTTCTTTGCACCGTACCAAACACTGCATTCCAACAGCAACAAGAACAACAAAAGAAAATCGTATTTAAAGCCAGGAACAATGATCAGTTTTATTCACGCTCTGTTTACACGTTACACTCATGGGCTACATAGTGTTTAACAACGACGTTTTCAGACTTCTTTTATAGAAGTCTTCCTAGTATTTACACCAGTTAAGCCATTCACAAACTTCCTAATTCCGCGACTGTTTAACACAGTTCTTCATGTTGTGGTAAACAAACAATCGTTACATTTTTTTTTTTCTGCTTCATTTACGCGTGTGTTAACCCCATGTAAGGGTCGTTCAGCCCTTAGAGGGGCCGCAAACCCAAATGTTGCGAAACACTGAGTTAAGGCGACATTGGAGCTAAATAGGACGACTGTAGTATGTTGGAGGGGAAAGTGATTAGTAAAAGCTCGAACGAAGGTATTTTACAATATGATACTTCAAATGCCAATCTAATCGGCTGTCAAAAGGTGAATACTGTATCAAAGTTAATAATTTACAAACGTGGCGTTACCGTTACATAATCATCGTAGCGGACACCAGTCTAACAGGTAATTTTGAACAATTAACAGTTCAATCGTTAGCATGAGAACTGAATACGTTGCCTTGTGTTACCAATCATTTCCCTCAAGCCTCGAAAACTTAAAATTGTCCATGACAGACAGAGAGAGAGAGAGAGAGAGAGAGAGAAAGAGATCGAGTGGGAGAGAGAGAGAGAGGGAGGGAGGGAGAGAGAAAATGAAGGAGTAAGAGGACTAGTGCATATTCAACCTCTATCGGTTCATAGAGGTCCTAAGAATTTTAGTTTCAGCTGCATTTCCCTTTCATAACCAAGATCTGATTCAATAGGGTGGTAGGAAAATGAGGGAATGAGGGTGGGGGGGTGGGGTGCGGAGACCACCCTGGGCCGTTTTTTTTTCTTGACATTGAGGGGCGGCATTTTACCAAGATCTGATTCAATAGGGTGGTAGGAAAATGAGGGAATGAGGGTGGGGGGGGGGGTGCGGAGACCACCCTGGGCCGTTTTTTTTTCTTGACATTGAGGGGCGGCATTTTTAGTCAACTTCTGATTTTTTAATATTTATATATTATGCCGTCCCGTACAGCTAAGACCCTTGGATGACGTCACATATATTCCATTTTTTCTTCTTTTGACCTTTCAAACAAAATGGCTGTATGGTAAAAATGAAAATATATGTTAAATTGTAACCCAGCTTACTTGAGCTTGAAGGTGAAAAAGTGTTTCGGTGACCTGTAGACCCGAACTTTGACGTAAGGCATCAGGGCGCCGTCCGGGTCAGTGACCCGAAAGTTGCCTAGCTGAATGACGCGAATGTTGAGCATGCCCTTGACCTTGTCGTAGAGGACACCGTAGGCCAGTCTGCTCTCGCTCTGGACAGGGGACACCACGGTGCTGGCGCTGCTGCTGTAGTCACTAGTTCGTGATATCCTCCTCTGACGACCGCTGCCCTCCTGAGCAAAAGAAGCCCACACATTATTGGAACAGCCGCAGGCATTTACAACCGAGCGACGGTAAGCGTTAGCTAAAGCAGGCCAGCTCAACATACTGCCCGACCGCCATCGCCCGCTTTGCGGGCCCGCGAAGTAAAGAAATATTCTTTTTATTATTATTGTTTTCATAGCTTTCCCTTGTCCTATTTTCCTTTGGACCGCACACGTTTTTCATAAGGTATTAGGGCCCGCCTTAAATGTTGAGCTGTGCGGGCCTGCTCTATATCAGTTTCTTTTAAATAAATGTACAACTTTAAAACATACCGTGCCTAATACTAAGTGTAATACAAAAAGTCCCTTAAAACCCATCTGTTTAGATCCGCCTATGACCTGTGATGCACCCTGTTCGCCCTGCCTCATTTTCTGGCTAGGGTTGATCCTGTATTATAGGTCAAAACGTGCCAAAGTGAACTCGTTTTTATAGCCATTTTAATGTTTAAGCTACTGTTTCTATAGTCATTTTTAACATAGTAGTTACTATTCTAGTGTCTCTGGTTTTTTCATTTTTTATTTTACTGTAGCAGTTTAAATAGTTTACATGTTTTTAATAATTGTAAAGCGCTTAGAGCTGTAAGGTAAGCGCTATATAAAAATTCCTAAATAAATAAATAAATCAATAATACATTCCTTGCCGTATAGAATGGAGAAAAAAAAACTTTCTTATACCAACAATTTACATGTATTCTACTTACGACATTTGTATAGATTTTTTTTTTTAATTTTGAAACGGGGAGTCATACAACTATCACCTGCAACAACATCTATTAATGTTCAGGTGCTTTGTCATTTCTACTGGGTTTTAAGATAGTTTCCCTTATAGCAAATGACACATTCACAAGTCAGTTTGGCCTAACTGTAAATTGTGATATAGAAACATAAATACATCACAGGAAGACAATTTGCACAGTGGTAAAGTTGTCCATTTAGCGCCATGGCGCCTCAATGTTTTTGTTGCTGTTGAATCACCCATGCAGTTACCACCTGCAATTGGTATGGATTCCAACAGGCACTTCGAAGACTGAGGTGTAGTCAAGGGGAAACAACTCTCGTCACAATTAAACGCAAGAAAAATAAGAGATACATTCTTCATAGGTTTCTACACAGATACTCACATAGCTACTTTTTAAACTGGGAAAACTTAAGTTTTTAATTTATACATTTTTTAAAATATTTTTTTTTATCTGGCGAAGAAGGCATTTAGTCGAAACGTCCTTTTAAAACGTGTGTCTTTTTTTTTTTTCAAGACCAAACATATCTTCATCTACTATTCGTTTACTTTGCACGGCTTGAATACTGCCCCCATATGTACTGTACAAAAATTGTGACGATGGTTATGTATGAACACTTGAATAACCAAACAGTGTCAAGCCCTCACCCTTTCAACCTGGAATCCCATAACGTTTGAGTTACACCTCTGTAGATTTCCTTCACATATTGCCATTTATGTTTGGATTTCGAAGTATCCATTGATTTATGCCAAGCACTACATGACATATAGCAAGATGTCTAAAATAGAGTTATATCTTCATGTCAAATTTACACCCAACTCCAATACACTTGTTGACAGAACCCTAAAACTACAACTTATTTAGCTTCAGGTTGTGATTAATTATGGAATTTTGTCACTCAAACCAATCAAATGTACTCTTCCTCACCTTTGTTTTTTATTTAAGGATCTACCACTGGACCATCCATTTCCAAGACGTAGTCATTCCGATCTCCTATAGTATAAGCTAATTGCTACATGTGAACTAAACATTTAACTGAACTATTTACACGGCCGTAAGCTACATGCTGGCATTAAGACGTCAAAACTTGAGGCAAAGCTGACATTATAACAGCCCTGACTTGATATTGATTCTATGATGGGTTGTTTAAAACATATAATCTGTATTTCCAGCCACCATTCAATAATATACGTGGAGCATTAAAGCCATGTCGAAACATGATGTTTAAAGGTCAGAAGGCGTCACAGAGTAAATTTTGAGCAACAGTGTTGTTATCGAAAATAAACCTGAACATTTCATAGGTCACATAAAAACAGAAACAAATGCATGTCACAGTGTGTGTCGTGAATAAGCATTGATTTTGTAAGCTTAAAATGTTCCTTAAATCAATTTACCAAATAAATATTTACAATGACACAGATGCTCACATAAATTAGACACACTTCTTAAGCCTAATATGCTACTGTACAAAGCCTACTGTTTATAGATGAATAGCTTTACAAAAGAAATGTACTTTTTTTTTTTCTTAGCTTAAACATAAAAATAGATATCAAATGTTATTGACATCGCATGCTTGAGAATTCGTTTACAACTTTAAAATGTCTAAATAGATCCCAGATAAATCCACGATTTTATACCTTTTACGTAATTTAGATTCAAAATTCAATCGTTTTAACCCTAACCCTAACCCTAACCCTAACTACCATGCCTAAAATATAGTTACACATTGTGACATAATGGCAATATTAAAAAAAACACTGATGTTGGTCTATTGTTATTAGCACACTGATACGCAAATATTATTAAACCTTTGTCTAACACACCGATACACCTTTAATATCATAGGTATGTCTAACATAATGATATACCAATAATATTAAACCTCTGTCTAACACACTAATATACCTGTAACATAAAAGCTATGTAAAAAAAAATATTGCATTAAACCTCAAAACTCTGTGATTCACCTGCACTGTTTATACAATGGATACAGTTTATACAATGGATACAGTTTATACAACTAAAAAAACATGTCAACACGTTTACCTGTTTCATCTCTATAATTTCCGGCATGCTAATATCCGACCAGTCGGAAAGTTCCGACTCTTTTAATGGGACCATCGGATGCCAGAGAGGACCTTGACCTTTCACGCAATGACCTTTCCGACCAGGTGGCACTCCAGGGTCATACATGGAGCCATAAACGGGTTGGAGCGACATTTTCTCTAAAGGACGTAAAGATATAAGACTTTGTTCGTTGGAAAGCTGCCATGAAATATTGCGTTAAAAAAAATTAATACTTGAAATTACAGGGGAAAAATAAATACGTAATATAAAAACAAGAGTAAAAAATATACTCTTTAAGAAAAATGCGTCTACACTTGAAAAAGTGTTGTTGTTTTTTTTGGTTTTTTTTTTAGGTAATTGTTATAAGCCCCTTGCATGTGCCGTCCATAAATGACATCAACAGCAAAGGGCCGGAAGGTTGGAAAAGCTTGATTATATTTCGGTGAAATAATTATTCATATACATCAATCATTAATTCAATTATGTTAATTCTAATAATTTGTTTTGTTAGTTTTGATGGGTATAAAAATTGGTATAATTTCAAGATTAAACCGTCGATGAGTAGAAATTACAACCTGCTGCTAAAAACTAATGATTGGGACACACGAGTGGTGGCCGAAAGGCTCTGATAGGGGATGGCAATAATTAAACAAAGACAAAGTACTGATATCTTAAGCATTGAATGGTTAGACTAGACGAGGGAGATATCATGATGACAGCCAGTTCCATAATGTCAATTTCATGGTGATAATGATAAAATTAGCTGCTATGCACTGTTGCAAAAAACAAAACAAAAAAGAAAGGAAGGAACATTTTGAAAAGTAAAGAAGCAATAATTTTACTAAATATAATATTTCTAATTTAACAATTCTCTAATAAATTCTACAATAAAAAAATTGAATCCAGTCAAAGGAGATTTTAAAAATGTAATAAATATGTTGTTCCTGGCCGATTTCTTCATTGTTCCTGTAAAAACATAAATATTTATTTATTTTTCATTTTAATTTTTAGTGGAAGTCAATGTTGATATAATCAATTTGGGAAGGGTAGTCAGGTCAATGAAAGATTGAATGTTGTGGTCAAAAAGGCAAAAGGTGTGGGAGGGAGGGGGGCTTAAACTTGCCTTAAAATTATAGACATAATTTATGAATGGCCCCTTTTGCTTTTTGAAAATGTATTTATTGCAGAGTATGCATCAACACGCAGGAGAGCAACACGTGCCAACCAGGGCATCAGGCGACATGAACCACGTGTCGACGTAGCGCGGGTGGCATCTAAATCATGTCACTACTACAGTTTAACACAGCGGTCACGTGCCTGGGGTAATTGGGACAATAATTGCAGGAAACTTTACGAGGTCTCTTACGAGGTATTTCATGTTGTTGTTTTCCATTCACAGATATTTGAAATGTAACTTTGTAGTTTTTTGTTGTGGAAAAAGGTTGTAGGAGGAGGGAGTTAATGAATGGTGGAATAGATGATTCAATGTTCCCTCTAAGGTTTGTGTGCATAATTATACAGTTGTGTGCAAAGTTTTACAGCATCAGATTTTGTGTGTGCAAAATGTTACAGCCCACAAACACACACTTACGGGGAAATTTGCTGCCCGGATACTCAAAACTGCTGCGCGGCGTCTGTAAGTGAGATGCGCGGCCGCGCAGCCGCGCAGCTTAAAGGGAACATTGGATGGTATATATGTGATGCAGATGGGGTATACCGTGATGGATTTGTCGATTTATTGGTGATGGAAGAGTCGGTATATAGGTGGTGGAAAGCGCTGTATATGGGTTGTGGAAGAGGGGGTGGAAAGGAAGAAAAATGGTGCTTTGAGCAAGGTGGGAGTTTTATATAGCATTGAATCTTAGCGTTATATGTATCAAAGAGTTGGCTAATGAAATAGCTTTGATGTGAACAATGACAATTTTTTATAACTGATAATTTTCAATTATGTTTCTCAGTACAACATCGAAACAAAGAAAACTCAACAAGTAAAAGTTAATAGCTGGGGTCAGTCCGAACAATCGGACAGGTCTGTCAATAGGGTCTTACAATCAGCCATTTACTGAGGTGCTTTGTATGATCCAGGAAAAAAAAATTAGCAGTGTTTATTAAGATTTTTCGATGGCTTGGACACGATTTTAATGTAAAAAAAAAAATGAAATGTATCAATAAATCTTTGAGTACTTACCATTGCTGTTGTACTTGCAGGGGCAGAACTTGTTTAACCAGCAGAGGGGGTTCACAGCGCAAGCGACAATAATGAGGACAAGGAGTAGGAACAAGGCAGACGCTATAACTATCATCAACTTGTCCCATTCGTCCAGATCAATGGCCGGGCTGTCTGACATGGTAACGTAGTAACCGAAATTAATCTATAGGCGGCGCCATGCTACAAGTCTGAGGAGTCCATATGGAAAACAAAGTTAGGAGTTAAATATCTAAGACAAAGCTAGGAGACAATTTGTAAGACAAAGCTAGGTGTCAATATGGAAGACAAAGTTAGGAGTTCGATAAAACATCAGATTGTCGAACCTTTTAGATGTCAGCAATAAAGCGAGACTTCGTGCAATAGTTTTGCCCATGCAATGTTTGCACCATTAGCAACAACATATACAATGTACCATGCTATCTTATTGAATTTGGACTAATAAAAAATTAACAACTAACATGATGGGTTTCATTATAATTTATAGCAGCTTCCGTAGATATTTATGTATGAAACCGCTTTGCCGTGTAATGCTATCTCCATTAAAGTTGAACGTTTATTTGCAATATCAGTTGTTTTTTTTTTATAATATATATCATATATAAATATCACATTTTGATAGCGAGTAAATCCTTTAAGGGCGGCATGTACTTACACTTGTCATTAAAATTAACACCTGGTTAATACTGTAAACATTGCAAATATTTCTTTTTTCAATAATAAACTACTGTGGTGTTTGTTTATTTTTGCCTAGAACTTAACGTTTTAAAATTCATTTCTTCCCACTTTCAAATAATTCGTTGATTTGTTCAAAACCAGGCCGCACTATTTTACATTAATGTAGATCATTACGTTTTGTATCATCAAATGTATTGATCCAACCCCCCCCCCCCCCCCCCCCCCCCCGTATGTGATAAGCCTTTTTTCGTATAATACAGCATTATTCTCTATGTCTTATTTCTTAAATATGGATTGCAGGCGATACTTTGTAAAAGTAAGTTAATTTCGTATTTAACATCTATCGTGTAGTGAATTAGATTCGTTGTGTATTTAGAATCCGAACCTACTGTCTATCTTAACCTGCTCTCTATCTGGACCTTCTGTCTATCTGAACCAACTCTCTGTCTGATTCTATTCTCTATCTGAACCTAGTCTCGATTTGAACCTATTTTATGTCTGAACCTAGTCTATCTGAGCCTAAGCTTTATGTGAACCTACTCTCTACCTAAACCTAGTCTCTATCTGCTCTCTATGTGAACCTACTCTCAATCTCAACCTCTCTATAGTCTCTATCTGAGCCAAATCTCTTTCTGAACCTACTCTAGCTTAACCTAGTCTCTATCTGAACCTACTGTCTATCTTAACCTAGTCTCTATCTGAACCTACTGTCTATCCAAACCTAGTTTATCTGAGCCTACCCTTTATGTGAATCTACTCTCCATCTAAACCTAGTCTCTATCTGCTCTCTTCGTGAATCTACTCTCCATCTAAACCTAGTCTCTATCTGCTCTCTTCGTGAACCTATACTCTCTATCTGAACCTAGTCCCTATCTGAGCCAAGTCTCTATCTGAACCTACTTTCTATCTGAACCTACACTCTATCTTAACCTAGTGATTATCTGAGCCAAGTCTCTATCTGAACCTACTCTCTATCTGAGAATACTTTCCACTGACTCTAAAAGTAAGTATCACACAGTAGTACTATTAGTAGGGCTCAAGCTTGGGAATGTCAGCATTGCTCAGTAGCAGGGCCTAATCCCTCGAATCTCAGTATATTCGAATACTTGCTGTATATAACAATTCTCCCAAATAACAAAAACAAAAGTAAAAAAAAAATAAAGCTTTTCTTCTTGAAATTAATATTTCCAATTTTTTAAAAATAAATCTCATTACAGATGGCCTGCCAGATTGTCTCCCCCAGTTTTGTATGTTCTGAGTTGTATTCTTTTCACAGCGGAGAATTGGGGACAGGTTATTTCCCCTGTGACTTCACTTACCCGTCCTTTTGTCGGGTTTGTCGTCCAAAACAGAAATCATCGAACTCGGCCATCGATTTACATTGACAACGTGCTCACAAGATTGTTTCGTTTCAAATAAAACTATGATGCACAGAAATATGTTCACGGGACTGAGCTAAAAAAAAATAACTTGTTAAACCATATTAATTTTAATACATTGTGTTTTCTTTTCAAAATATGACATAGACTGGCGGGCTACACATAGACTGGCGGGCTACAGACAGACTGGCACGCTAGAGATAGACTGGCGTGCTACAGAGTGGCGTGCTATTAAACTTGCTAAAATAAATAACATTAAAATGTAAATTGAATCGTCATTCTGTCTTACATTTTTTTAGCCAACCATTAATTACATTAATGAGTTAATCAAAGGGAAATTCTACTGTTTTTTTTTGGGGGGGGGAGGCGAATCAATTTTGGTTATGTTGGTAGAGTTGCAATGGTAGTATGAGTTAAATTATTGGTATGAGTTGCATTTCTTGTATGAGTTACATTACTGGTATGAGTTACATTATTGGTATGAGATACATTACTTGTATGAGTTACATTACTGGTATGAGTTACATTACTGGTATGAGTTACATTGCTGGTATGAGTTACATTACTGGTATGAGTTGCATTACTGGTATGAGTTGCATTACTGGTATGAGTTACATTACTGGTATGAGTTACATTACTTGTATGAGTTGCATTACTGGTATGAGATGCATTTCTGGTATGAGTTGCATTACTGGTATGAGTTACATTACTGGTATGAGTTGCATGACTGGTATGAGTTACATTGCTGGTATGGGTTGCATTACTGGTATGAGTTACATTGCTGGTATGAGTTACATTACTGGTATGAGTTACATTGCTGGTATGAGTTACATTACTGGTATGAGTTGCATGCTACCGAATTAGAGTTTTAGCCATTATTAAAATGTTTGTCCAACCCATTTATAAAATACACTAAATTGTTATATGTTATCTTGACTAAGGTAAGAGCTAACACGATTTCAATGTGTAATGTATAGGAATGGAAACAGTTAGTTATCCGGAGCACACTCAGTCCGTAGATGTTCTCTTTAAACATGTATTAAAAACACGTTTAATTGTATCAATAGAATCCATCTCTCACACACATTTACCACTAGGCACCAGTCTTTCTTAAAAACGAACTATCATGCTCCACATCTTTAAGAGGTAAGAACATACTTTTTTTTCAAATCAAGACTTTTAAGTTATTATACCACTTCTTCAAACAAGCGTTTCAAATTTTATTGCTAATAATTATATCTCTTTACCAGATGGACCGCAGCAGAAACACATTGTTAGAGTTATTCAAACGCTGCACAAGTCTTTTAGCACTGGATTCGACACAACTCACACTCAACACACTGTTGTAACGGCGTTTTCTCAGACACTGTTTACATTTACAACTAGCAATTTAGTACCCGTTGTTATTGCGAGTGTCTTTCTTGCCCTGAGCTCAATGGTATTGATTTAATCGAACGGTTTAAACTTCAACCACCCCCCCCCCCTTTTTCCATTGGTGCAATGTTCATTTAGGGCATATGTTACCACAAAGCAAGATGCGGAAAAGTTTACTACCTTCATACTTTGTATTGTTGCGATGCTACTTTATGTCAAGAACACGATAGTGGTAGTGGCGATTATGATTCGCCTTCCCAATCTTTATCTAACATTGTGTCTATGTGGGAAAAAACAACAACAACTTAAGAGGAACTAGTACTTAAAATAACAGTTAGTGTCCAAGTACTTTAACTCATCAAATAAAACACAACACTTAAGGCAACCTTTAAACTTTTCTGATGAAATTCTACTTCAATTTCATTGGCTATGTTTCTCAATATTTTTTTTTACAACAGTTCTTGATATGAGCCTACAGCTAACATTGCTGTAACTAATCCAAGGTACGTGTGATTCCCATTAATACGGTGGACCATTTGTAACATGCTAATGTTAACAAAGGTAACGTCATTATCAAATGAATGTCAGGCCAGATGTTACCCCAATGATTACAATACAAATCAATAACAGACCCGCCTCTTATGACTAAACACACTTTCGTTTTACAGTAAAAAATGATAAACTTTCCCCATCTAACCGAATGCCTCTCAAACAATGGTACGCGTAACACGTGTAGTCTAACAAGTTCCATCAGGTGTAAAAATTGCCTTCAATTTGTTTTGATATTTGAACCTAAAAAGCCAATGGAAATCTCGGTTAAATATTCATGCACTGATTTCCTGTTTATCAAGCACTAAGGGATCTTCTATTATTTTGGAAACTGCATGCCGTCAATACGTTATACATTATTTTAAAAAGCAGATCATTTTTTTACAATTTTTTTTTTAAAAATTAGATTACAATTTTTAAAGGAAAATTTAAAAAAACACCAACAAACAACACAATTGCGGCGTAAATCCGTGAAGTTCCCATTGACTAATGGTATGTCACAAAACATGCACTCAAGTAACGCACTTTATGAGAATCCGAATTAGCCCCCCCCCCCCCCCCCCCCCCCCCCCCAGGTTCGCAACAGCACACATTTTCTCGCGCCCCTGAACTATTTTAAATATTCTAATGTACCAACCCCTTTCACACCGAGGACTTACGACACCGTATTTAAACTGAGACGATGTCCGTAAGACAAAAGAAAATACAATACAACAAACGCAACTGAGGTATTTTTTTTTTAACAATCACATTTAGCGAACTATTTGGGAATTTTTTTTTTCGTGAAATGAGCGCCAAATGGTAGTGTTAGTGACGTAGACAATTGTGTGTTTTGATAGTTTGACCAAAATGTATTGACTTGATGAAAGTTCTCGACATGGAAAGGCTGGCATTTATACATAGAAGTATTATTGGGTTGGCTGCTTTTTTCAGTACATTTCTTTTTTGGTTGAAAACATTTATGTGTATTTTGAGTTGGATTTTTTTTGTAATTCCTGGTTGGCTTGATCGCCAGCTGAAGGGAGGTCGTGACTTGCTTTGTTCTCTAGAATAGTGATTCTCATCATAATTTTATTATTTATTTATGAAGTTAATTTTGTATGCTATGGTATTTGATTTTAATTTTTTTTAAAATGTGTTTCTAATGTAGATACCATACAAGACTCTAGTCTCCATAATGGGAAAGGGAGAAGGGGGGGGGGTGGAGGGGGGCTAACACAATGTTAAAAATTGAACGTGATGAATTTATTGAAGCATTTTTGTTAATTACAAGGCTGTCCGTGGAAGCGGAGCGTCTCCGATGAAACTTGGGGGCGTCCCCATGGAATTTTGCCTTTTCGTGGCGTGGCAGACTAGTGGGGAGGTTTCCTCCCAAAACTAAAAAACCAGGCCACTGCATGACTCCCAACGCAACGGGGGGAACGCAATAGCATGTTTACTTGTTGCCGTTATTGAGGCCTGGGTGACGGACAAAACTCTTGCCGATAATTTTAGCTACGCGGCCCTGAGAAAGTCGCACCTAGGCGACCGTTTCGTCCCCGCTTACGTTCCAACCGGAAAACTCCCTGGACGGCTGAAGGAGGTAACACAACACCATTCCCCGGGAGAGGAAGCAAAGCCGCTCAAACCATAGGAGAGTGGACCGCGAACGCTTTAAACGCAGCGTTTTCAGTCGACCGGACGTCCCCAATGCCAAGGGTAAGGTTCACGACGTGCTTCCGTACGGTCTGTCGGCGGGGAGACCCGGCGTCGGCCCATGTGGGGGTGTGCCGGGGGGCGGGGTATTGAGAGCTTACGCTCGATGACCCAACGACGCCATCTCCAATGTAACGTTAATTACAAGGAACAAGGTGTTTGGGGGGGGGGGTATGGATGTTACGAATATGTGAAAGTCTGCTAAGCGGAAATATAGCAACAATAGTTGAGATACTCCGGTGGGCAGAGTCCAGTGGATTGCGAGTTATCCTAGATGACAGAGTTAACTGGATGGTGAGCTGTTCAAGGTATGAGAGTCAGGTTGATTGTGATTTGTTATAGATAGCAGAGTCATGTGGATGTTGAACTGCGCTAAGTGGCAGAATCAAGTGGATTGTAAGCTGCTCTAGGAATCAGAATCAAGTGTATGGTGAGATGCTCTATGTGGCAGAATCCAGTGGATTGTGAGTGTTCTATAGAAGACAGAACCAAGAGGATGGCGAGGATAATATAATTTTTTAAGATGTACGCTTGCAGTGTAATGGTCCATAACAAAACCACCGTGTCTTATTTACATCCCTATCTCCAGCAATCAATTGTACAACTCAAGCAAGGCTTAGCTCGTGTCAACCGGGTTAGTCATACGGTCCTTCTGACCAGATGTTCAGTGTTGAGCGAATCGATTACGCAGGAGCTGTATCATTGTGTGAACCACGGGTTAAAGAACTTTTCTTTTTATTTCTTTTTTATTTAAAAACAAAAAAAAAAAAAAGAAAAAAAAAACTAACTCAAAAAAAAACGGTTGGATAACATGTTTATGCTTTATAAAATGTCAAATGGTGGTCGTAAAGTACCGGTATTTAAAAACAATTTTTATTATTTTCTCCATAAGTTCTTGCTATGGTGTGTCACGTGAATAAATGCGGCATAGATATGTAAAGACATCGGCTCTGTGGCAAGACGGGATTTGACGTTTACTTTGTACAGTTAACTGTATCTCAAATTAATGTCATTTGTTTGTTTTTTCAATTAAAGGGAGCAGTAGCAGTTTAAATATGTTAAATTAATGTAATTTGTTGTTTCTTTTCAGCTAAATGGAGCAGTGGTAGTTTAAATATGTCAAATTAATTTAATTTGTTATTCACCAAAAGTAATGAGAGAAATTATGCCCGGATATCCCTAACACCTTTATCCCCAGATATCCCTAACTCGCTTATCCCCAGACATCCCCCAACCATCTCATGCCCCGATTTCCCAAGATATCTCAAAATTTTCCACAACTCATACAATGGTTAAAAGAAAGATTTTGAGCGATCTCTCCAATCTCTTATCAGATATATTGTTTAACCAGGTGGCAACACTTACCAAGACCACAATTATTTTATCGAATTTTCAACACAAGTCTGTTGATAGACCCTTCCACAAGTCTGTTGATAGACCCTTCCACAAGTCTGTTGATAGACCCTACCACGAGTCTGTTGATAGACCCTTCCACAAGTCTGTTGATAGACCCTACCACGAGTCTGTTGATAGACCCTTCCACGATTCTGTTGATAGACCCTACCACGAGTCTGTTGATAGACCCTACCACGAGTCTGTTGATAGACCCTACCACGAGACTGTTGATAGACCCTACCACGAGTCTGTTGATAGATCCTACCACGAGTCTGTTGACAGACCCTACCACAATTCTGTTGATAGACCCTACCACGAGTCTGTTGATAAATCCCTACCACGAGTCTGTTGATAGACCCTACCACGAGTCTGTTGACAGACCCTACCACGAGTCTGTTGATAAATCCCTACCACGAGTCTGTTGATAGACCCTACCACGAGTCTGTTGATAAATCCCACCCACGAGTCTGTTGATAGACCCTACCACGAGTCTGTTGATAGACCCTACCACGAGTCTGTTGATAGACCCTACCACGAGTCTGTTGATAGACCCTACCACCAATAATAAACTCTTGGATTACAAAACACAAAATTTAGAGAGAAAACTTATCAATAACCTCGTGCATCAGGTGATGCCCCTGACATAAAGATTTAATCTAAAGTTGTAGGTCTTAAACTGGTTCGGATAAATTGCATCAACATTAAATTTTTAGAATTCATTCTTTTTTTTTTTTTTTTGGTAAATATAATAATATACGTCTTGTGGAATTTCCATTGCCCTGAAATCAGTCAAACATTTCATAATGCAAGAATATGTATATAAAAAAAAGGTTGAGAACCCTTGTCACAAATAATAAAATAAAGATAACATGAAAAATTCTGCATCTGATGTACAATAATAAAAAAACATCATCTCTTTTTCTTAAATATAGGTAATAATTAAGCCAATAAATAAAATGTTTACAAGGATATTGTTAGAGAAAACCATTTATAAAAAAGTATGGAGTCTCCTTAATTTTATCTAGTAACAATAAATTGTGCTTTTTACAATTTCTCTAACGTCCATCAATAGGCATTCATGCCTAAATGACATTCATCTTACTGCCATCAGCACGCCTGACTTAGCCTCAATCTATCGCTAACAATGTTAGGTATAACCAGCCAATCTGTATTTCATGCCACACACAAGGCTGTATGGACACAGTGCTGGGAAGACACCAGCTGTACGTTATGGCGACTATGAAACAGCTGCAGATGACTGTCAACGTTTATAAATAGACTACGATAGCAATGGCTCCTTAACTCTCTTCACTCAGATGGACTTTCAGAATAGAATTTAAGTTGGACATAACCAGTGCTATTGAATGTTTGCCCCTTTTTTAAAAAGAAACAGCTCTGGTTTCTTACCGATTTATTATCGAAAGAATGTTAATTAATTTTAAATCTATTGGAGAAAAATGAGCCATTCTCAAACTAACGTACAGCGTAGCACCACATGGAAAACTAAATTGCCCCAAACTATTACACCGGCGTTGCATTGGCCCTTTGCATATTTATAAGAAATCCGAAATTGTGATGAAGAAAGATAGTCTATCAATTTGGTTTACTGAAAAGGGCACAAAAAACCAGAAAGTGACATGGGGGACTCTGCCCATACATTTGCGTCAGATTTGCATTCAGCATTATTTTAGATGTACCCCCCAAGTAGTATTCCAAATGGAAATCCAACAGTTGTCAGGAATTACAGTCTAGAGTCTTCGCAATTTACAGTCTGAGGTCCTCCAGATTTACATTCTACAGTCCTACAAATTTACATTCTAGAGTCCTACAAATTTACATTCTTCAGTCCTCCCGATTTACATTCCTTAGTCCTCCAGATTTACATTCTTCAGATGTTTTATCCAAGATTGCTCCAGATGTTTTATCCAAGAAAGTTCCAGATGTTTTGTCCAATAAGGCTTTAGATTTTTTATCCAGGAATGCACCATGTTTCATCCAAGAATGCTCCAAATGTTTTATCCAAGAATGCTCAAAGGTTTCATCCAAGAATGTTCCATATGTTTCATCCAAGAATGTTCCATATGGTTCATCCAAGAATGTTCCATATGTTTCATCCAAGAATGTTCCATATGTTTCATCCAAGAATGCACCACATGTTTCATCCAAAAAAGTTCTAGATGTTTTATTTAAGAATGCCCCTGATGTTTAATCAAAGAATTCCGCATGTGTTTTATCCAAAAAAATGCCCCAGATGTGTTATCTCAGAGTGCCCGAGTATGTTTTCCATATTTGAGTGATCAAAATCCTTACGTCAACAAAACGTTTCTATGCTTTTCAAAATTTAAAAAAAGTTTAATCACAAGGCTGACATTGGAAAACCACTTCACGTAAATAATTATGGTAAGGAGCTTTGTACTCTGTGCATCGAGATGTGAAACTAAATGTAACTACATTTGAACGCCATGTGCATCGCTCTAAATAGCGGAAACATTTGCTTTGCCCTTTGAAAGCCATTGAATAGCTTGTCTTCACCTGACAGAAATTAACAGTGTCAGGGCCCTGGTATTAATCCAAATTCATTATATCTTTATCGTGTTTGTTAAAAGCTAAATATGTGATGTAATCAAATGTTCGATTATGAAAAACTGATCGGTTATGTTTAGATTATAGAAGTTAAGCTGAACCATAACAAGTGACAAACTCATAGGATATCAAAGTAAAGACAGGGAGAGTCAGAGTTATTGATCATAGTTTACTTGAATAACTAATGTGTGTTGACAGGAGTAACAAATAAACATTTGCTGACAGCAGTAACAACTCAATATGTGCTGTCAGCAGTAATAACTCCATGAGTGCTGACAGCATAAAAAACTCAACGTGTGCTGACAGCAGTAACAACTCAACGTGTACTGACAGCAGTAACAACTCAATGTGTGCTGACATCAGTAACAACTCAATGTGTGCTGACAGCAGTAACAACTCAATGAGTGCTGACAGCAGCAATGTCTCAATGTGTGCTGACAGCAGTTTCAACTCAATGTGTGCTGACAGCAGTAACAACTCAATGTGTGCTGACAGCAGTAATAACTTCATGAGTGCTGACAGCATAAAAAACTCAACGTGTGCTGACAGCAGTAACAGCTCAAAGTGTACTGACAGCAGTAACAACTCAATGTGTGCTGACAGTAATAACGTCATTCCCATTAAATCTCTCGTTAAAGTAGTATAATGTTTGTTTGTTTAAAGTTAGCTGTTTATAAATGAAAGAGACCCTTTGTGGGTCAGGCTTGGATATAGGAGGTCATTTATGGATTACAATCGGGAAATCTCTCATAATTGTCATTTGCGGATCAATTAGAAATCATTAATATCTGGACTAAATGTTTGGATGTCATTGACCAGCAAGCCACCTACGAACTCACTGTGACCCCCTCCCCCCACCCCAATCGTATGACTTGATGGTCCTAGTCAATATTGACCGGACGAACAACAAAACGAACAATAACAACATGTCAGGGTCTAGCAAGCGACCTACGAACTCACTGTGACCCCCTCCCCCAACCCCAATCGGATGACTTGGTGGTCCTAGTCGATATTGACCGGACGCACAACAAAACGAACAATAACAAGATGTCATTGACCAGCAGGCCATCTCCGAACTCACTGTGACACCCCCCCCCACCCCACCCCATTCGGATGACTTGAAGGTCAAAGTCGATACTGACCGGACGAACAACAAAACAAACAACAATAACAAGATGTCATGGTCTAACAAGCCACCTATGAACTCAATGTGACCCCCCTCCCCCCACTCCAATCGGATGACTTGAAGGTCCTGGTCGATATTAACATATTGGTGGACCAACAACAACAAGAAAAAAAAAAACAATAACATGATGTCACGAAGCTAAAAAAATATCAAATCTTCTTTTGCCTTCTATTATTCAATTGAGATGTTCATCATAAAAGGACTGCGATTTGGCCAGATATTTTGAGAGCGTTTATTCGTCGCCATGGACGTAAGAGTAATAACTTACAATAAAATAGAAATGTTCAAAGAAAATAGCGAAAGAAACTATCTCCCTCCCCGACCCCACTTAAACCAAAACAAAAAAAAAAAAAATTTTCAAATGTTCTGTCTGTTCTTTTTTAAATCTAAACATAACTTGTTGCACTGTATAATTTTTTATTTCCACCAAAATTGAACTGAGCATGGTGCTGGTATATGCAAATATCTACCGTATTTTCCGGTATTTCTCGGTGTATAAGGCGACTGGTCCTATAAGACGACCACCACCTTTCCCTTTTAATATAGGGTTTGGGCTATACTCGCCCTATAAGTCTACCCCTTACTTTTCCTGTTAAAATATAGGGTTCGGGCTGTACTCGCCCTACATGACTAGCCCTCTTCAAACGCACATCAAATAAAAATAAAATACAAATTTATTTTCATTATAGTAATATTAATTCAAATGCTTATGACATTCAGGTACTGAGCAGGAAAACTTTGCCTTATAAATATAAGGCTGTTTGACCCCCAAACATAAAACTGAAGAATTGATTAAACTTTTCCTAGTTCACTCTAAAGCTGAAAGGAAGGATACGACAATAAACCCCACGGGGGCTGCCATGCTGTTGGTTTTCTAAGCTGTCAACCAACCTGGAACTAGAGAGGCGCCTGTCCCTGAAGTTTCCGAACGCATTATACCAGCTTATAAGACGACCCCCGGCGTATAAGACGACCCCCGGCGTATAAGACGACCCCCGGCGTATAAGACGACCCCCGGCGTATAAGACGACCTACCCCCGGCGTATAAGACGACCCTCGGCGTATAAGACGACCCCCGGCGTATAAGACGACCCTCGGCGTATAAGACGACCCCCGGCTTATAAGACGACCCCCGGGGTATAAGACGACCCCCGGCGTATAAGACGACCCCCGGGGTATAAGACGACCCCCGGGATATAAGACGACCCCCGGGGTATAAGACGACCCCACGGCGTATAAGGCGACACCCGGTGTATAAGACGGCATCCGACTTTTCAAAGATTTTCATGGGTTAAAAATTCGTCTTATACGCCGGAAAATACGGTATGCATATTGTTTACATAGCTCCCCTGTCATACATGTTACATACATGCATTCTAAAAGACTACACCGGATGTTCTACTCTAACCGATATCCAAGCATGAGAAAAGTCTTTACTCAAATTGTTTACCAAAGTTAAATTTAATCTAACAGATTCAAAGACTTGTCGGATGCAATGTTAATTACACATGGAAATGCATTATCACGTAATTTTTACACTAAAGTATATCGTATTAGCATTAACCAGACCCGTGGAGCATCACCGTTTGAGAAAACACCAAAACATTGCTTATAATCTAAACTGACCTGAATGTGTGTTTAACATACGATCTTGGGTTTGGGTATTTTAGATTAACATGCAAAGAGCATCCATCCAAAATGAGGCCACACTTACGAGATCGGAAACCACAACCAATCCGATGTGCACTCCGTGTCCCACCAAACTACTTACTCCCACAGCAGCACGAAATGGTATGTGTGACAAATATAATGACTGACCTGGGTAAACTACCGTCCCCCCCCGCCCCCCCCCCCCCACCACTTTGCTCTGCCCGGCTACACGTTGTGTGTGTGTGTGTGCTGGGTCGGCTCAGCCACCTGTTGCTCCAGCATCGACTCACACACACACACACTACTCGCTGTTTACGCCATGTAAGAGACGGATTTTTTTTTTCTGTATTCTTCTTCTGGTGTTTGAATTATTCATAAGATATTTAAATCACTGGCTATGACTTGACTACATGGCAACGTTAGACTTCTCTGTGGATTAATCAGACGCCATGATCCATCCTGGAATATATTAAGATAAAGTTGCTTGTTTTTTAAGGTTTTTTTTTTTTTTTTTTTTTTTTCGTGTTTTTTTAAAAAATAAATTTTTTTTTTTTTTTTTTTTTTTTTTTTTTATTTTTTTTTTTTTTAAAGTTTTTTTTTTTTTTTTTTTTTTTTTGCGTGTTACTTTAAAAAATAAATATTTCATTTAAATTTAAATACACTTGTAAGAAATCATTACAATTTCACTCTAAATATTTCACCCTCTTTCATTTGAAATGCTAAAATATATTTTGTTTAAAAATTAATAATTGAAGAGTGCTCCTCTTTATGTTTGTGTGTGTGTGAGAGAGAGAGAGAGAGAGTGAGGAAGTATTTGGAAAGCTTGTGGGGGTGGCGTGTGGGGGGGGGGGACTATTAAATCTAGTTATTCATCTCTACCCAATGGTGAGCATTCATCGGGCTATAACTTGATCCAAACATTAGAATGGCCATCTCATTTACCTTTTAAAGATACAAGTCATCCTAGATGTAAGAGGTGAATCATAGTTTTAGAGGTGTGAAGAGCCGAAAAGTAATAGGAATGAAAGTGTTCGTATTTGTAGACGACTAAATACCTTAGCTCGAAATGAAACATAATAGAGTTCATTTTTTTTTACAAGTAATATATTATAAACAAGTTTTCAATATTTAAGATTTGAAGTGGGCGGACACATGGGGCATGAAATTTAATGAAAATAAATGCTACACTATGATAATCTCAAGAAAAATAAAACATCAACTCATATTTACTCACTAAACGAGACAATCCTCCAACAATTATCCAATAGTCCATAACTTGGAATTCTCTTCTCCAACTACCTAAAATGGTCACCCCATATAAACAAAATTTAAAAAAAAAAAGCCAACTCCACCCTAGGTTTCATCCGAAGAAATCTGCGCCACTGTCCATCTTCCTGCAAACGGAATGCCTATCTCGCCCTCGTCCGTCCACTACTGGAATATGGTACGATCATCTGGGACCCACACCTTAAGCAAGACGTTGACAAGATGGAGCGAATTCAAAGAAACGCGGTGCGTTTTATCGCTCGCGACTACAAATCCACCACTCTTGGCTTCATCACTGGCCTCTTAAAAAGAGTTTACATCCCTCCCCTTAAAGACAGACGAGAGGGACTCTGTCTGACATTCTTATATAAAGTGATCATGGGATTGGTGCCGGCCATCCCAGCAGGCACATACCTCAGCCCACAGAAGCCGGGTAGACTGATCAGAGTAAAACGCTTACTTAACACTGATTTCACCACTGACATTCCCATAAACAATTACACCAGAAACAATAGCAAATGCTTCAAAGTACCTCAGTGCAACACAGTGCAGTATCAACACTCTTTCTTTCCACGCACAATAATAGCATGGAACAACCTGAACGATGCCACTGTGAACTCGACATCGGCCGAAAGATTCAAGGCTTCCCTGGCATCAGCTAGGAGCTGTTTGAATAGCAACATCATGCCCAACACCGTTGCAAAGATGCCAGTACATGGATGCAGCAACGAAACATTACCAGAACCAGAACCTCCAACGCTTATATCCAGATTAAAGAGGTGATTTTATAATTAATACAGAAAAGGTCTCCACCTATACTTTAGCACCAAAAAAAAAAAAAAAAAAAAAAAAAAAATATACTCAAAAAAAAAAGAATTTGCAAAGATGCCATTACATGGATGCAGAAAAGAAACATTAACAGAACCAGAAACACCAACGCTTATATCCAGATTAAAGAAGTGATTTTATAATTAATACAGAAAAGGTCTCCACCTATACTTTAGCACCAAAAAAAAAAAAAAAAAATAAAAAAACTCTTTACTCACAAATAAAAGCAGCGACCGCTAAGTACCTAAAGATATTCATGTGTAAAGTTGCACTATTCATGTCAATATTAAAAAGTAATAAACTAGTATTCGTAGATCTGTGGACCTATCTTACCAATGTCAAGCAAGTTTCATTGCGAATAGCCTCATAGATAACAAACACGTTCTCAAGTATTGTAAAAAAAAAATAATGAAAGTAACTATTCGAAAAGACAAGGCTAAAGCCAAGAATTAATAACACACACAGTGGACAGCATACACACGACTGACCTTATCTTTGATGGATTGAATGGTGGACCGGCTTATCGTCTACTGACAATCCGTCAGTCAGCCAGCATTGTTACATTCTATGGATAGGTCGGTAGCGGAAGTAATGAACGCCACTCACAAATAAAAGATTACCTCCAATCTATAACGACTAACCGAGGAGGAAAAAAGGGTGGAATGGGAGGGGTGGGCTGCAATTTCACTCACTCTTGGCCCCAAAATTACCCTTAACTTAATATTTAATGGAAATCTTTATTTAATGTAAGAACATTATTACTTTTTTTAAATGAAAAAATGATAGAGTGGTAAAATTGAACCATAATGTTGTAAGCCTGAGCCTGGGTGGAGGGTGGGGGGTGGGTGGTAGGGCTGACACATGGGGGTTGCTAACTCATTAAAGAAAGTTTACGGAGACACATTCCAAATGTTTTAGTGGTTTTATTTTTTAAGGACACATTTTTAACGTGGCGTTGTCGAATGTATGAGGCAAACAAATCAAATAGCCGTACGACTATATTTCCATGACTCTATGTACCATGACAACTATAAACAGTTCACGTAGGTTCTATGGCTCTATATCATATGGCTATGAGAAATCAGTCTACCTTTAAGCGGTAGCCTCTTGCATGACTTTTCTCAAAAGTTTTCTTTGCATTTTAAGCATAAAAATTTTAATCAACCGTTAAAAAAATTATTTAAACCATGTCTTATTTGATTGATGGACATCCTTCAGTTCTTAAGGGCGTGTCATTTTGGGTCAAATATTTACAGACTATTTGTACATTTGTTAAACGGTTTGCAACAAAGGTGACAACGAACAGAAAATTCGACGGAACTCACTCAACCAAAGCATATATAAATTATTATCTAGGGTAAACAGAAGAGCAGGGTGCGACCAGACAGTGTCTCAAGAATAGGTTGCAACTGGCGCAGGATGCCACTAAGACCAAGTGTCTCAAGAACAGGTTGCCACAAGGGTAGGGAGCCACAGGTAACGAGTGTCTCAAGAACAGGTTGCCACAAGGGTAGGGAGCCACAGGTAACAAGTGTCTCAAGAACAGGTTGCCACAAGAGTAGGGAGCCACAGGTAACAAGTGTCTCAAGAACAGGTTGCCACAAGGGTAGGGAGCCACAGGTAACGAGTGTCTCAAGAACAGGTTGCCACAAGGGTAGGGAGCCACAGGTAACGAGTGTCTCAAGAACAGGTTGCCACAAGGGTAGGGAGCCACAGGTAACGAGTGTCTCAAGAACAGGTTGCCACAAGGGTAGGGAGCCACAGGTAACGAGTGTCTCAAGAACAGGTTGCCACAAGGGTAGGGAGCCACAGGTAACGAGTGTCTCAAGAACAGGTTGCCACAAGGGTAGGGAGCCACAGGTAACGAGTGTCTCAAGAACAGGTTGCCACAAGGGTAGGGAGCCACAGGTAACGAGTGTCTCAAGAACAGGTTGCCACAAGGGTAGGGAGCCACAGGTAACGAGTGTCTCAAGAACAGGTTGCCACAAGGGTAGGGAGCCACAGGTAACGAGTGTCTCAAGAACAGGTTGCCACAAGGGTAGGGAGCCACAGGTAACGAGTGTCTCAAGAACTGGTTGTCACGGCAACTCGCATAACATCATCAACTCCAATGTTCTCTAACTCTCTGCTTAACTCATCTGTACATTCTAGCTGACCATACGTCTTCTTAGTTCTTCTAGATCAAGATTTTTTTTCTAAATTCTTGAAATAAAATATAAGAAGAGTTGACCAATGCCATATCCAAAACACGCAGTTCTCTAAATGATCTATTTACATTAATACCCTTTAAGCAAACGTATAACCATTAGCACTTTGAACATTAGGCATAAGTGATATGGTTTTAATGTCCCGCCACTGAACAGTAAGTAACTGATTATCCCTTACCCACTTCGTTCCTTCTCGTTATGTCTTTTTCTCAATTAGTTTATATTTGAAATATATATTTGACATCTCCGTATAGTTCAAGCACTATTTCCACATGCACCTACAACCAATTCCCAAGTATCGTTTAGCCACTGAACACCTCTATCAAAAGTATTACAATAAACTTTATAACCCAGCTATTGCTTACTACCCCATAAGCTAAAGCCAAATGAACCATTATCAGCATTTTTACCGACATAGTCTTCAAAGTCGTAGGTGTAACCTGACATAGCATCGGCCATTACCCACAACTTCATTCCCCATTGTGTGGGTTTGTCCTTAATGGATTGTCTGAAACTATGTCTTCCCTTGTTCTTAACCATTCCTTAAATATATTTTGATGAGGCTGATAGAGTTTCTTGTACTTTGAATTTAGATACATAAAATATAGTGTTCGAACTTTGAATTGCTTGACACTTTTATTTCCAGGATTTGCATCTGAAACCTTTACAAAACTCTTCACAGCCTTGAATCCGCCTCTAGTCATAAAGGCCCTTAACCCATAGTCATTTGTATAGGGATTTGCTTGACCACAGTCTTGTAATGATAGGAGCTTGAAAAAAAAGTACTGCATACATAATTATTCCAATGAGTCGATGAAAATCTTCTTTGGTGATATCACACTAATGTCTGAAGACAGAAAGTTTATTTGGCCCATTGCCCTGTGCATGTTTATTTATGTAGGGAGGAGATGTATCCAATTAAATATATTGTACAGTTTGAAAAAGTCTATTGGTCAGTAGGCTTATCCATTGTCCGGCTGTTACATTGGAAAATGTATGCCCGTTACCCTCTCTGGACTAAAAGAGTGGAGCCTCACAGTCGTTGTCATCATTGCCGTTAATTCTGCAAAAATATATTTAAAAAAAAATATCTATTAGTTTAGCGGTAAATTTCGGTTTAACACTATGGCTTTTGGGATGAGTTGTCTCACTTTAATTGCAGTGACGTAACTTTTGGGGATCCCCAAGACTAGACTTAGAGTAACCAGATCAAGCGTATGCCTTGAAATATGTGTGTAATAACTTTCCCGTTCTTCACTAAACTTATCCGCGTCCTAAACTAAATCTAACGATCGATATGTTTAATAAAAATTAGTTTAAAATGAAATTTCGCGTTTTTTTTTCAAATTCAACTTACACATTTAATAAAAAAACGAAAAAAAAAACAAAACACACACACACACTTTGCTGACATCCCAGGACACACACCCTTGCTGACACCCCAGGACACACACCCTTGCTGACACGCCAGGTCACACACCCTTGCTGACATCCCAGGACACACACCCTTGCTGACACGCCAGGACACACACCATTGCTGACATTCCAGGACACACAACCTTGCTGACACTCCAGGACACACACCATTACTGACCCAGGACACACACACCCTTGCTGACACCCCAGGACACACACCCTTACTGAAACCACAGGACACACACCTTTGCTGACACCCCAGGACGGACACACATGCTGACACTCCAGGACACACACACTTGCTGACACCCCAGGACAAACACCATTGCTTACACCCCAGGACACACATCCTCGCTGACACCCCAAGACACACCCTTGATGACACCCCAGGACACACATCCTTGCTGACACGCCAGGTCACAAACTCTTGCTGACACCCCAGGACACACACCCTTTCTGACACTCCAGGACACACACCATTGCTGATACCCCAGGACACACACACATGTTGACACCCCAAGACAAACCCTTGCTAACACCCCAGGACACTCACCCTTGCTGACACCCCAAGACACACCCTTGATGACACCCCAGGACACACACCCTTGCTGACACGCCAGGACACACACCCTTTCTGACACCCCATAACACACACTTGCTGACACCCCAGGACACACGTCCTTGCTGACATCCCATGACACACATCCTTGCTCACACCCCAGGACACACACCATTGAGGACACCCTAGGACACTGACCCTTGCTGACACCCCAAGACACAAAACATTGCTGACACCCCAGGACACACACCCTTGCTGACACCCCAAGACACACCCTTGCTGACACACCAGGACACACACTCTTGCTGACACCCCAAGACACACCCTTGCTGACACCCCCGGATACACCCTATCTGATACCCCAAGACACACCATTGCTGACGCCCAGGACACGCACCTTTGCTTACACCCCAGGACACACCTTTGCTGACACCCCAGGACACACCCTTGCAGACACCCCAAGACACAACACCAGTTGAAGAAGAAAAAGACGCGTGCAAAAAGTGTTGTCTTTTGATTGTTTTAAAATTGATGTGCCCGGATGTTAGAACTACGGTAACAATAGGGAGACTACTGCTTAATTCAGAATGAATTTAGAAGGCGCTTAGCCGGAATAATTTCAATTGATCTTTGAAAACCACGATAGGGTCCATATTATGATGTATCAAAATTTTCTGTGTGCAAAAAAATCAGTTTCATTTATATGAGTTTACCATGAGCATAATGATGTTCAGAAGACTGGGGAGAGGCAACTTTAAATACTAAAATAAGAAATCTTCGGGGGAGGGGACACCTAACCCGTGACCCTTCCCCCCCCCCCCACCAATTACAAAAGTATAAAAAAAGAAACCAAAGGCATGTATTAAGGGAAAACAAACGTAAATATCCCAATATTTTGATTACGGAGCTGGAGACGCAAGTTGACCGGGGGAACCTGGAGAGGCAACTTTAAATACTAAAATAAGAAATCTTCGGGGGAGGGGACACCTAACCCGTGACCCTTCCCCCCCCCCCCCCCAATTACAATAGTATAAAAAAAGAAACCAAAGGCATGTATTAAGTGAACACAAACGTAAATATCCCAATATTTTGATTACGGAGCTGTAGACGCAAGTTGACCGGGGGAACCTCCGTGACCTATATACCGCGGATTACATAGCCAGCCTAACGGCTAACCCAAAATCAACAATATTAGGTCAAAAAATAACATTAACTAACTAAATAATACACAGAGGCGTAGCGAGGGGAGGCGCAGGGGGGCAGATGTCCCCGGGCGCAAGCTGGTTAGGGGCGCCGCAATGTGCTTTGATATTATATTCTTGTTAAAAGAATGGGTTCTAGTGTTGAAAAAAAAGAAAAGAGGACACTTTAAAATAGATCTTGTCCCGGGCGCGAATCTTGTCCCCGGGCGCCAAAACCCTAACTGCGCCTCTGATAATACATCAAATGCATAACATTCTGCTTATATTAACTTTCCGTTGATAAACAAAGCCTGAGGAAAACAGTTGATTGTGTACAAAAATTGCCTTAGATACGGCATTGTTTACATGCCACCATCAAGCTAACAGAAATAAATGTCTGACATTAACAATTTAGTTCAAATAAAATGTATAAATTACGTCTTCTTTTTTAAATAAACGGTAAAAGACAGGAATTAAAAACGCTAATGATTAAAATAGGGTCTATGTCTAAGTCAGGGGTCAGCAAACTTTTGAGACGGAAGAGCCAAAAGTGACAATTTACAAAATGGCCCAGTTTTTAAAGAGCCACTTGTTAGTGAGTTTTAAAAATAAAATAATATCATTATTAACATTTGCGCATGGAACTGGAGAGCCGCATCTTGACATCAAAAGAGCCGCATGTGGCTCGTGAGCCGCAGGTTGCAGACCCCTGGTCTAAATAAACAAAAAATGAAACACATATACAAACCTTCTTGCATAATATTGTTGATAATTTACAGTCTTCTCGGAATCAGACTCTTCTGATGAAATTTCTTCATCAGAAATATTTTCTGAAGAAAAAATGCTTTCCGTCTCAATCACATAATCGGAATCCATAAATCCAAAGATTTAATCAATAATAGCAAGCTACTCCAGGGCACAAAACGTGTGTTCCTGTTAGCGGCCGGAAGATAAATTTTTCAAATGGGAGTTTTTCATCCAGATTTTGCAAGGAATAATATTCAAAATGAATTTCTTTTATTGCCAAATAGAAAGTTTACATTAAAAATTTTTTAAACTTAAATGTAGCATTTAAATATAAATTAATAAGTATTTTAAAAAGAGTTTTATTGCAAACTGTCTGATATGACCGATGTTACAAGCTCTTTTCTTTTGAGAGTACAACCCCTGAAACAACTATTTTTCTGATAAATTATTTATATCATTTAAAAAAATATATATTTATTTATGCAAGGGCACGGGATTTATCATCTATTGAAAACGCAGGCATTTGTTTAAATGGGTTAAGTTCTGGAGAAAAAAACATTTCCTATTTCCTTCATGTTCCCCTATAAACATATCAATGTCATTTTTAACTGCATACCTTTAATACGTCACAAATACAAGAATACCAAGCACATCGCAACAGCTGCACATTAAATCTCCACACCAAAACATGCACTCATTGAACAAATCATATTTTATTTATGTTCCCCGTAAAAAAAAACAGGAACAACAGATTTTTAGGAGTTGAGGTGGGGCTGAAAATTTGAAAGACTGTGTTGTAATCAGCGACGAGTCTATGTGAAGAGTTTCTGTTTGATAGGATGACGAGAAGTGAGTCCGAAGAATTTGCCTCAAAGACAGAAATACACGAACAAAAGCGAAGTTAATATATACAAAATTAAAAAAGCAAAAGATAATTTTAAATAGGCAATAACATTTTTTCACCAAATGGAGGTAACTTTATAACAATTTAAAAGAAAAAAAACTGTATTCGTAGAGATATCCACTGGTTGAATAATTTGAAATATCTTAAAAATGAATGCTGCATATAAGTACGATATCCATTGTGAACATACGAGATTTCATGTAGAGCACAAGGAGCGTATCGTTAATGCATTGTTAGTACAATATTTTTTGAAGTTATCGTTAAAAATGTAATCAAGGAATTAAATGCATATGACGAAACATGTGTTTACAAACAAAAAAATTTAAAAAAAATTTTTTAATTTGAAATCATTCCGTCAACGATAAATATCAAATGAAAATAAATGGTACCTACAAATAATTTCAGGTAATTAAAGCACTTGCAAAACTGTAGAACTATTGCAAAGCTTTATAACATAATACGTATGCAGATTTATAACAACAGGACCAACTACTGCTACACATTTTGAAACTTGCTCGGCTCAACACACACAAAATGTACAGCCCTCTATCTAGGGTAGAAGTTTATAGATCTGTTTGCATACATTGTGGAAAAGTCATCTCGTGGTGCACGATTCCTCTCCAGCCGCAGTGGTTGTCAGCGTGACGAACACACAAAAAGCAGCACCACGTTATTCTAAATATATCGGGATACATGTGAAGAGAGTAACACAGGCTTAATTTTTATATATATATATATATATATATTGGGGACGTCGGCCCCTAGGGCATCTGTGACGCTACGGGAATCATGTAGTTAACTCTGGCTAGTCTTATCAAGCGATTGCAATTTTATGACTATGTCCAAAAACGGTCTTTGTAACACAACGCTAAAATATGTATACATTTATTCGATGGATTATGTCGTGTGTTTAAATAGATATAATTGTCGAATGTTGTCTTGGTTAAAATATGTATTTATTTATTTGCTAAAATTGATAATGTACGATGCAACAAAAAATATTTCCATTTAATTGGACCAATAAGACAATTTTATGTTATCTTTTTAAGTGCTTTAGTTTAACATGTCTGCAGAGAGGGGTCTCATATCTGCAGTCAGGGCTGTGTTCTCCTTCGCCTGTTATATAAACTACTAAAGTGGATTAAAAAAAAAAAAAAAACACAATCATCTCAAAGCACAATTCCCATACTATATCGCATTTCGTTATAAATTTGTTTAAGTTTTTAAAAAAATGTTAGGTTGTCCGTAATATGTTTCTGTACACTGTATACATTTGTTGAACTGATCATAACCTCCTACACTCTGTACACGGTACACACTCGTTGAAAAGATCCTACCCCCATACACTCCGCACTTTGATACTTCTTAGTCCTTGGTCAAGTTTAGAATACTTCAGTAAGTCTGCAAATAGAAAATAACACACACAAAAAAAACGACAAATGAAACAAAGAAAACTATATGACTTCACACAATCAAGTACCTGTTAATTTAGTAGACAGAAGCAAAATGATGAAATGAATTGATTTTCTAAAGGTATCTAACTTACCGAAATTATCAGAAGAATCCCTTTATACCGTTATACCTTTAAATACTGATCGAAGTAAAATAAAATAATTTATACTTTAACAGCTTTTTAAAGAAAAATATTTTAAAAAATATTTTGTTGTACTGCTATGAACCATACCAGCTTTATAACGCAGTTAAAGCCCCATGACGTAACAGCCCAGACTCTGCCATGGATGTTACACACTTTATAACGCAATGGACGTCCTATAACGTAACAGCCCAGACTCTGCCATGGATGTTACACACTTTATAACGCAATGGAGTTCCTATAACGTAACAGCCCAGAGTCTGCTATGGATGTTACACCCTTTATAACGCAATGGGGTTCCTACGATGCAAACTTTATAACTGCATATAGCACCCTTAGTGTAGCAGCCTAGAGAATGCTAAGGACGATACCAAATTTATAACTGCATAGAGCTCCTAAGTGTAGCAGCCCAGGGACTGCTATGAAGGATACCAAATTTAAAAATGCATAGAACTCCCTTAGTGTAGCAGTCTAAAGCCTGCTAAGGACGATACCAAATTTATAACTGCATAGAGCTCAATTAATTTAAAGCAGCCCAGAGACTGCTAAGGACGTTATCAAATTTATGACTGCATAGAACTCCCTTAGTGTAGCAGCCCAGAGACTGCTAAGGACGATACCAAATTTATGACTTCATAGAGCTCCCTTAGTGTAGCAGCCCAGAGACTGCTAAGGACGATACCAAATTTATGACTTCATAGAGCTCCCTTAGTGTAGCAGCCCAGACAATGCTAAGGACGATACCAAATTTATGACTGCATAGAACTCCCTTAGTGTAGCAGCCCAGAGAATGCTAAGGACGATACCAAATTTATGACTGCATAGAACTCCCTTAGTGTAGCAGCCCTGAGACTGCTATGAACAATACCAACTGTATATAGCGCAATGAAGATTCCATCGTGTCACAGTCCAGAGAGTTTGATTCGAGATGAGAGCGTTCCCCCTGACGAGTAAAACTTTCAGTACAAGAAACAACCTCGAACCCCAACAATCCAACACAGCCTTGGGGCGGTACTCACCGCTTAACGTGTCATCATCCCTTGACTCCATCACAGGTGAGACAGCTGAGGGCGTGGTCCTTACACTGGACAGGAGGGACTGGCTCTCGATGTTACTGACCTTCTGACTCGGGTCATGGTTAAGTAAGGAACCTGTCCAAAAACATATGACTCGATGTTATTTAAAAATACTATTGTCTAATGAACATTACATTTATTCATGAATTTTATCCTAATAGGGCCACCATTTTGTTCTTTAAATGAAGGTAACACGCTTCAAGTACATGTAACAGAAAATAATTCATGAAATATTAGTAATTCTACGATTCAGCTTGGGTCGGACCTGTGTCTGCTGAGTGGAGTGGGGTTAAGGGGAAAGGGTGTGGGAAATTTTAAACAACACTACATGCCTTTAATGCAGCAGGAAAAACATATGTGTAAATCATGAATGTACAAGGTTATAAATCAGGTATTCTAAGTAATTGGAATAAGTATTTTTAAAGCCTTTTATTATATATATGCATTGCCAATATGGTTAATTTTAACTAAGGTCTTTAGATCATGTTATTCAATGGGATGGTTTCTAGAGTTTCATTTGGACATATTAAGATAGCAGAGAGTTTTTAACATTTTTTGCCGCTCCCAGCCTGATCTTGATTCTGAAACATTGCCCAAAATCCCTTTCCACCCCCACCCCATAAACACAAATACAAAATAAACCCGATTGTCTGTGAATCTTCTTGCAGCCTTACACACTGCCTTCCGCACAACAATGAGGTACATGCAACTTTGGTTGAGAAACGTTGCAATATTCACTATAAGTTCATCAGCTAATAAGTTGGCATCAGCGCTGCCTCAAGTTCTCAATTTGGACTCCAACACTTATCTGTGGCGTGTACATGAATAAAATTAAGAGTTAACGTGCGCTTCATTTATAAAAAAAAACAAAAAAACATCCACCCACCTGTCAGATGTTTTCTCTTTTCCTGGCTGTCCATTATGATCGTGTCAGCGTCCGTTTCATGGTGATAGTGACCTATATCCAACAGAAGCGGCCTTTTATCCATTTTAGGCGCCCCAATATGATTTCCCAGAACCTCTATCTCGTAAGGACTAGATGACCTGTACAGTGTTGGGCTCAGCAAACCATCTTTCACATCCTCATCGAACGCACCTGCTTCTTTTAAGATGTGCACGATGTCGTTGCGTCCATTCCGTTTAGCCAGCATTAATGCGGTATTCCCGTATCTATCTTTACCATTTACGTCCAGGACATTTTTATTTGTCGCGAGGTAATGTGATTTTCCACTGTCTTGAGAGAAACCATAGCACTTTCTGTTGTTACCTCCGTGAACACAATTGGCAAGTAAATATTTTACCACCTCTCTGTGACCAGAAGTAGCAGCGATGTGTAAGGCGCTCAGTCCTTGCTCGTGGCGAAACGTCACCTCACAGCCTTTGAGATATAACCACTCTACGACACCGAGGTGTCCATTGGATGATGCCAGCATCAAGGCATTCCAGCCGTCCTTATCAACATGTTTGACTTCAGCTCCGTGGCGGCACAGAACCTCCAGAGCTCTTAAATGTCCTTCCTCGGCAGCAAACATCAGCGAGGTCGTTCCTCGCCCGTCGGCCGCATTGATCTGAACATTTTTTTGACACAACATTTCAATAATGCTTAGATGCCCGTGCTTACTCGCTAACATGAGACTAGACCTGCCTCGGTGGTTTGTGGCGTTGATATCAGCTCCACACAAGTAAAGAAATTGAACAATGTCAAGAAAGCCTCGTTTGCAAGCCATGATCAGCGCCGTGTAACCCTCTTCATTGCTCACGTTTACATTACAACTCACGTTTCCATGATGCTTTTTACCAGACTTATCAGACTTATTCAATAAAGACTGTCTTTTCTTTTGACCCGCAAAGCCCTGATGCTTTGATCTCCCCGCTCGAAAGATTTCCTCCAACACCGACGTGTGACCGTACCAGGTCGCAATCATGCAGCTTGTCCACCCTCTGTTGTTGGTGTGGCTAAGAGACGCCTTAAACTTCAAGAGCAGCCTGACCACGTCCAGGTTGCCAGCTTGAGAGGCGTACATCAGAGCGTCCCACCTCTTCTTGTCTTGCCTGTTCACGTCACACCCTTTCTCGCATAGAATCTGGACAACGCTTGAAAACCCGAAACGCGAGGCTATCATTAAACTCGTGCGACCATTTTGGTTACTGGAATCCAAGTCTGCCCCCTGATTGATTAAAAATCCAACAATATTCGCGTTGCCCTGGCTGGCAGCCAACATCAAAGCATTGAACCCGTCTTTGTCCACACAGCCAACACTGGAGCCCAACTGTAGCAGAGTGTCCATAGCATTTAGATGCCCTTTATCAGCTGCAATCATCACACTGTTCCGGCCATCACTGTTGGTGTCATCTTTATTCGACTTGTGCTTGATGAGAACCTTGATAACATGGACGCTACTTTGATGAGCCGCGAACATCAAAGCGGTCCATCCGTCCTTATCAGAGGCATTGACATCAGCTCCGCGGCGACACAAGATCTCAACGACCTTGGTGTGTCCGCAGAAAGAGGCCATCATGAGCGCACTCTGACAATTATCGTCAATGTCATTCACATCGACGTAGCTCACTAGAGTCTCGACAACGTCAACATTTCCCTGACTAGAAGCGATCATCAAAGCCGTCATCCCGTGTTTAGTTTTGGCTTTGCCGTCCATGCCAAACACCATCAGCAGCCGTACAATCCCCGCCTTGTCCGCTTGCGCCGCTAACATCAACGTGTTCCTTCCAAATTTGTCCACGGCCGCCAACGCTGCCTTATGCTGATACAGCAGCTCCACGGCTGAACTCAGGCCTGACTGTGCAGCGTACATCAGCGCTGTCTGATCCACGTCATCTTTTGCGTTGACGTCAGCTCCACTGGCGAGCAGCATCTTAAAGACGTCCAAATTCCTTGAGACCGTGGCCGCCATGAGCGGTGTCTGCCCGTGGTGGTTGGTCGCATTGACCCTTGCCCCTTGGTCTAACAGGAACCGGACATCTTGGACTCTGCCTCTCACCACCGCGTGTGTCAAGGGAGGGTTACCATCATTGGTCAGGTTCCTAGTCAAGTTATGCAGTTGTTTGTGGAGAGGGTGAATTTTGTTTGAGTTGTTCCACTTCAGGACTGGTTCAAGGCACGTCATGTTAAGACTAAATTCGGGCTGCTCCTTAAGGCTAGACGAATTCGGGCTGCTCCTTAAGGCTCCAACTCTAATAATCAACTTAAATGATCATCGTCGATGTAAACTGTAAAGAAAAAGATAAAATAATATGTAGACCTACAACCTAATGTTAATGTATGGAACGTTGAACGTAACATCATTGAATGTTGGATGTAAAATAAAATAGCTGTACCTGTTTATTAATTAGTGTTTTTTTTTTATCTTCTTATGTATTAATATCTGAGGACGTGACTTAAATAAATTAATTTTGTCATTGATAGAATAATTACCATTGGGTAATTGTTCATGCAGTTCAAGAAGTCCTAGGTCGTGTACATTTGTTTAAAGGAAACAATTCTCATCTCCTACCAGCTTGTACTGCTGTGTTGCTACGGTATAAAATAAAACTAACAACGAGTTTCTCTGACTGCAGTGCAAAAGTTTTCCACAAATTTTATTTCCTGTAACATTCACAACATATTTAGACGATCTAAATCAGTGTTTCTCTAACGTTATTCAATCACGGCCTCTTTGACACCACAAACACATCCCCTGCGAATTCTCTGATTGTCCATACAAAAATAAAATATTTGCAGGCATTTTTTTTTATTGAGAACGATAGCTAGCATAAATAATATGTAAGGGATGTAACAACGCCATGAAACATGATAGTTACCTCGAACTGAACATTCAATTAATTTTTTTAAAAAAGTTTTCCTTCTATTAAATTAAGTTATAAATCGATTAACTTGATCCACCAATCAAAAATATTGTTTTTATTTAAATTAGGATTATGATTACGTACATAGTGACGGTAGATTATGTCTAAAACACTCGCTAAACTTACCGATCCAAATCAACGCAGAGATTTTAAGCTGACAAAGTTGATCCCGTCTCGCGTTATGTGATTTTGAAATTTCGTAAATGTGGTTTATTTGTGTCAAGTAATTGAAAGACATATAATTTTTGAGAGATGTAACGCTAATTTAATCTAGCTTAAAACACCTATTCATTAAAGAATCATTCATGATAACACATTTTACATATTGTATTAATAATGAATTATATTTTTTTTTGCAAATATCAAATATAAACTGATTAAACAACACTGAAAGCCATGGTGAAACAAACCTTAATAGATTTAACTCACAAGTTTGAAATGCTGAAGAATTTATAAAAAATGAATCCATCAACTAATAGTTTTCTCAACAACATCTGACAAGGGGAGCTCGATGAAATATGTTTGATGTACAGGGAAAAATTGAAAGGGAAACAAAATGATGTACTTTTTCCCTTAGTACCTTCCAAGTAATACATTCATGCCAGTGGGCTGATTACTTTATAATAACTGGTGTCCGTCTCTTCATTCTGATTCATTTAATATCCGTTGTCTTATCAGCGTAGCTCAAACACAGTGGGATACAAACGAAAATTACATGGACCACTTTTTTATGTGAAACAATATAAGGTTAGCACACTGACAAAAAAAGACATTACGCAAAGAGCCCGATAGAATAGCTACGCCACTGACGAGTTACCCCATGGCTAGATCAGCCTCTGACATAACCTACTGTGGGTAAATCAAAGTTCTTGACGTTGGGACCAACTGCGAGCAATATTGGGCTCTACTCGAGGACTAGCTAATCCAGAGATCTCGAATCAACGCAGGTAATTAGAGTGAGAGCGACGTAAGGAATTAACCAGGCCTTGCATTATTAAACACAGTGCGACTTAGTCAGTGCATTCTCCGGTCTAGTTTCTCATTTGCCCTTTTTAGTCTTCATACAACTTGAGACAGACTGTGAAATTGTAGGTGCATAAAACAGGGGTGGGGTGGAATGATTTGGAGTTTGTTTCGGTCAATATGTATTTATTTATTTGTATCGCGTAAGATCTGATTTAAAGAAAAAAATTATTAAAATAACAATAAATAATTTGTATAATTTACATTGTATTATGAATAAATGCATTGACAGGGAGATAACTAAACCCGTTTGATAAATGGGGAATATTTTCCAGTTATCTAACACTATCTCGCTGACAGTTAACTCATCTGTAGTCTTAAAGCTAATTGTTAAATGACAACATATAGAAATTAATTTAAATAATTTATATTAAATCCATGTGTGGCTAAAGCCGATATAGGGCATTGGCCCGCCTCAACACTTCCTTCTACTTAGACCTCCCATCCAACCTTGTGGCGCTACTACCCAAGTATGGCTTTGAGCTGCCACACCACTTCCTTCTACTTAGACCTCCCATCCAACCTTGTGGCGCTACTACCCAAGTATGGCTATGAGCTGCCACACCACTTCCTTCTACTTAGACCTCCCATCCAACCTTGTGGCGCTACTACCCAAGTACGGCTTTGAGCTGCCACACCACTTCCTTCTACTTAGACCTCCCATCCAACCTTGTGGCGCTACTACCCAAGTATGGCTTTGAGCTGCCACACCACTTCCTTCTACTTAGACCTCCCATCCATCCCTGTGGCGCTACCACCCAAGTAGGGCTTTGAGCTGCCACTCCACTTCCTTCCCCTATCCCACTGTTCATGCAACTAGTTTTCTCTGTATATTTCCTTCTGTGATGCGTCTAGTTGTGCTTCTACTTCATGTTGGTAAGTTTTTACGGTCAGTTGGTCTCTGGTAAGTTTTTGGTAATCATATTGTCTTTGTCTTTAGTTTCAGTATTTTTTTAATTATGCTTATATTGAACACTTACATGTAAATGGTCAGCGTCTGCAGCTGCTCTTCGATATCTTCGTAAATCTAGTATATCTAAAATGATCAATAAATTGATCGTTGGCCCTTAATATATAGAAGATGTCTTGTACATGCCTCGGTCACTTAGAACTATTAGAACATGGTCAATTTGGTTGTTGGTGATTCCATCTGGTAACTTTTATGTAAAACTATATTATTTTTTGGTGTGAAAACTTGATGCTGTTGTCATCCTTCTTCCTGAAGAGAGTCTTTGTGTCGGATCCCATTTTCATTGGATTCTTTATGAAGACCCTCCTTGCCAAAAGTGGGCATACACACTTTTTATTTCCCTAGTTTGGCTTTCAAAACGGCAATACCCGTTTAAATATCATGTCGTGGTGCCGCATCATAGACATTTTACATCGTCTCCTACAATAACTTATTCATGTGACCATCTGTCCTCGGCGGGAGCATGAACATTTATTACTGTTGCGTTGAACATTTCTTTTCCACACACGCAAAGTTCACAATCTTTCAATCTCAGCCTTAAGACCCATTACTTCACCGATTGCTTCTCTCTTGACAGCAGATCCTGTTCCAAGAATGTTGGTGTTGTCACCACCATAACAGATGGTGTAGTCTTTAGTTTTGCGAATGTCTGCCTTTTCCCATCGCATTTCTTGTAATGCAGTATTAACGGTTTTAATTATTTTTTAGGTCTTCTGTTATAATTTTCGAGGCTCCTACTCAGGCTTAGTATATTCCAGTCAATGTCCATCTGTATCAGTCAAGGTTTTTGTTTATTTTTTTTTATTTCTTAAGGTTTTATTTTTTACATGGTCATGCAGATAGCCCTGTGCACAACCGTAATAAATATGTGTCTTTAATGACAACGTATGCAAACTAATTTAAATGAAATCCATGCTAAATATTTATGTTTTGTATCTCTGGGTCAATATTTTATGACATGTACTCACAACGTTATTCTGGGCTCGTCTAATAATTCACACCCCCACCCCCTTCTCTCACACACACACAGTCACACACAATTGTTTTCCCTCCACTTGTCAAATAATTGATGACTAAATCTGTATGTACTCCATAGGTAGTCAAGTCTATCCAGGAAAAGAAATCGACGAAATATATCATAGAGTCCACCAAAACCATCTCTTCTCAAATTGTAAGGACCCCCAAGGACCGTACCACATTAAAATGATTCCGTCATCGTGAACAGCACGTTTCTACGTGTCGCGCGCGCGTGTGTGTGTCTTTGTGAGCGTGTGTCTGAGCGTGAAAGAATATGTGTGTGTGTGTGTGTGTGTGATGTGCGCCTGTGTCCCTAATCCAATATTATTGAGAATGTGTCTGTACTTAGTGACCTATCCGATATAAATTGATGCAACACTCCCCAGCAGCATGTGCCATGCAGTCGATGGTCGACTAATTGATCGGTGTGCAACACGTGGGGTTAAGGGCACAACCTTAATATCACTAAGAATTGATCTGTGAAATTGGACACAGTGATTACTGGGGACTCAATATGTCGATAATACATGTCACAAGCTGTTTAACTATTGTGTCTTGAAATGTTGATAACATCAATTTATATATATATATATATATATATATATATATATATATATATATATATATATATATATATATATATATATATATATATATATATATATATATATATATATATATATATATATATATATAAGAGAATGAGCTATATACATTTTAAAGCACATATACTATGCATTCATATACGTATATTGCTAGGAACGCACAACTATATAGGATGATTAAACTTGACTTACCTGAAGTTTATTTCCTATGCAGTTACTCCATCCACCGACATGTTATCTTTCAACATTTAAAATCCAGACAAAGAGGAAGTATCCAGCATGACAGCATGAACCGCAGCCATGCGGTAACCCAGCAGAGCTGATATCCCATGATCGCAAGACGGTGTCTGTTGCGGGAATGTTAACTATTAATAAACGCGGCTTTATTTTTTTTATTTTCGTTGTCGTAAGAGCAGATTTCAAAGAAGTCTCACATTTCAGAGGCGTTTTTTTTTTAAAAAAAAAAGTTTTAAGTTGCTTTGTTTTATCTCCCGTGTGTGAGAAATTCATCAGAGCCAAAAGCTTAAGACTTGGATCAAAAATGTGAAGAACAAAAATTCCTGATAAAGAAAATAAATTTAAAATAAAACAGATTAACAATATGTTTTCGCCAATGTTTAAGCCAATATTTGATACAATCATCCACACTCTTCAAGACGTTGTCACAATGATCTAGATTAACTATTTTTAGCTTTAACGAATCTAGATTGGAACATACACTAGGATGAAAGGAGATAAGTGTCTTGTTGTATACATTGACAGCAAATCTTCAAACTCAAAGTGTCTTTCAAATCAATTCTGTTGCCATGTTGTGTACATTTCTCAAGAGACGGAGTTAAAAAAAAGGAAACGTTTCATACAACTGTGTACTCGATCG
Organism: Lymnaea stagnalis; assembly: GCA_964033795.1. Lineage (NCBI taxonomy): Eukaryota > Metazoa > Mollusca > Gastropoda > Lymnaeidae > Lymnaea > Lymnaea stagnalis. The sequence continues at coordinate 205,630 of CAXITT010000424.1, read as the reverse complement.
GCCAAAATAATTTAGTTTATTTGTGTAAATAAAAATAAAATAACCCAGTTCCCATGTCCTATTTCTAGAAGGTAGTAGCACTATTACTAATAGACGCTTTTGTTCTTAATCGCCGTAAAATTTAGTCGCTGTACCCCTAAATAGAGGACCTACCATGCGTCGATTCGTATCCAAAGAGCCCATTCATATATTGTGTTACTTTTTTAATTTCGGATATCGGTAAATAGTAGTCAATGGTAGAGTCTGTGAATAGTAGTCAATGGTAGAGTCTGTGAATAGTAGTCAATGGTAGAGTCTGTGAATAGTAGTCAATGGTAGAGTCTGTGAATAGTAGTCAATGGTAGAGTCTGTGAATAGTGGTCAATGTAAGAACTTGCTTGATTGGGTGTGTGTCACATAGCGCGCTAAACTCTCCAACGATTTTACCCTTCTTAAATACTGTCGCATTATTAATACCGGTACATAATGTAATTTCATTTGGTCCATATTGAATCAAACATAAGAGTTGAACACTTTGAGCCTATCTGAATGTATCATACATGTGTGGTGTATTTTACGCTTTGACGCCGGCCTTGAAAGATTTGCTACGTTCATTTATTATCCGCCTACAGATTTCGATTCGTCGATTCATGTCTCGTGCATTTGATTACGATTCTAATCTCTGCGAGCGAAATAGCACGTGATGTAGATTTACAAGGCCATACAGTTTTATTCCAAATGACGTAAGGCTTCGCAAACATACCAGGCCCTCTAAAGGTGCCTCATCCTAAGTCTGAAATGTTGTAAGCACTAACAATGACTTCCGAGGATAGTTTTTACAATAGGGATAGCAAAACGAAAACAAAAAAAAAACAATAGAAAGTTAAATTTATCGATTTTGAATAAGGAACGCCTGCATCAACTTGCCTATGTTTATTTCTTTAATTTACTATATGTGTAGTGCATGCACCATCATATGACTAGGGCATACACTATCTATATGAGAAGGGCATAAACTATCCACATGAATAGGGCGTAAACTATCCACAGTGATAGGGCAGACGCAACACACGTGTGTAGGCCTTACAATATCCACATAAATAGGGCATAAACTATTCCCATGGATAGGTCATACGCTTTACATATGTGTAGGACATTTAGTATCCACGTAAATAGAGGATAAACTGTCCACACGAAAATGGCATTAACTATCCAGATGGATGGGCATAAACTATCTTAATGAATAGGGCATACACTGTTCACATAGATAGGGCCTACGCTATACACATATGTAGGAAATATACTATCAATTTGAGTAGGGCGAGCACTATCCACATGAGTAAGGCATACCCTATCCAAAAAAATATAGGTATCAACTTCAGTGTAGCGTGTACCGTCCATATGAGTATGACATCCATTATCAACATGAAAAGAGCATAAACCTACAACTTGATACGGGCATACATTATTAACATGTCCTACTATTGTTTCGCATCTTATCATTTAGTCCAACATTATTGTGTTTCTCCCTTATTTTTAAGCTTCTGTTATGTTTTTCAACCCCCCCCCCCCCCCCGTCTAATTTCTATGACGATGCGTCGTAGAATTGAATGGCCACTTTCTTCTTCGTTCATTTTGGATGGTAACTCACCAAAGATAAGTCAAACTCTGAAATGAAACCCAAGGATGGCGCCCCGTAGGCTGTATGACAGTGACACAATGAAAATTCCGACCACTCCTGTGACGTAGAACGCATAAAGAGCACAGCCAATCACACACACACACACTGCTTGTCATCTACTGCATACTGGTATTTTTCCAGGCGTCTTGACTAAATCTGCCATGGGATCAAACAGACATGGACGAGAGAGTTAGGCTAACGAACTGAGCAACCCTCTCTCACTTAAAACAAGATACAGCTCAAGTCAAAGCTACTACCCAAGTCAAGGCTGATAACCAAGTAGAGGCTGCTACCCAAGTCAAGGCTTCTACCAAAGTCAAGGCTGCTACCCAAGTAGAGGCTGCTACCCAGGTCAAGGCTGCTACCAAAGTCAAGGCTGCTACCCATGTCAAGGCTACTACCTAAGTCAAGGCTACTACTCAAGTCAAGGCTAGTACCCAAGTCAAGGCTACTACCCAAGGCACGGCTAAAACACAAGTCAAGGCTACTACTCAAGTCAAAGCTACTACCCAAGTCAAGGCTACTACCCAAGTCAAGACCACTACCCATGTCCACGCTACTACCCAAGTAAAGGCTACTACCAAATGGCTACAACACAAGTCAAGGCTACTACTCAAGTCAAAGCTACTACCCAAGTCAAGGCTACTACCCAAGTCAAGGCTACTACCCATGTCAAGGCTACTACCCAAGTAAAGGCTACTACCAAAGTCAAGGCTACTACTCAAGTCAAGGGTACTACCCAAGTCAAGGCTACTACCCAAGTCAAGACCACTACCCATGTCAAGGCTACTACCCAAGTCAAGGCTACTACCCAAGTCAAGGCTACTACTCAAGTCAAGGGTACTACCCAAGTCAAGGCTACTACCCAAGTCACGGCTAAAACACAAGTCAAGGCTACTACTCAAGTCAAGGCTAATACCCAAGTCAATGCTAGTACTCAAATCAAGGCTACTACCCAAGTAAGGGCTACTACCCAAGTCAAGGCTACTACCCAAGTCAAAGCTACTACCCAAGTAAAAGCTACTACCCAAGTCAAGGCTACTACCCAAGTCAAGACCACTACCCATGTCAAGGCTACTACCCAAGTCAAGGCTACTACCCAAGTCAAGGCTACTACTCAAGTCAAGGCTACTACCCAAGTCAAGGCTACTACCCAAGTCAGGCTACTACCCAAGTCGAAAATGGCCTTGGTCATCGTGGCGTGCAAAGATCGAATATTAAGTGATAGGCCATGAATTCAGATTTAAAATTCTTTGTAGATACGCCCTGAAACTTAGTGTCCACCATCTTTGTGGATACGCCCTCAAAGTTAATGGCCACTTTCTTTGTAGATACGCCCTGAAACTTGATGTCCACCTTCATTGTAGATACGTCCTGAAACTTAATGGCCACCTTCTTTGTAGATACGCCCTGAAACTTAATGGCCACCTTGTTCGTAGATACGTCCTGAAACTTAATGGCCACCTTGTTCGTAGATACGTCCTGAAACTTAATGGCCACCTTCTTCGTAGATACGCCCTGAAACTTAATGACCACCTTCTTTGTAGATACGTCCTGAAACTTGATGGCCACCTTCTTTGTAGATACGCCCTGAAACTTGATGGCCACCTTCTTCGTCGATACGCCCTGAAACTTGATGGCCACATTCTTCGTAGATATGCCCTGAAACTTAATGGCCACCTTCTTTGTAGATACGCCTTGAAACTTAATGACCACCTTCTTTGTAGATACGCCCTGAAACGTGATTGCCACATTCTTTGTAGATACGCCCTAAAACTTGATGGCCACATTCTTTGTAATACGCCTTGGCAATGCAAAGTGTTACGTTAACCGTACAGAAATAAAAAAACTATTTTTGAATTTTTCTGCCTATTTCATTATTTTTTTTCCTAAATCTCTGCAGAAGAATTGTTGCTTGACATATAATGGGGGCGTCAGTCTCCACGACGCGTAACAAAAAAATTCTTCGCTCTACTGCACGCAACCCAGCACTGTCTGACTTCGTTAACATGTTCACACGTGGCATTCCTGTCTGGTAAATGGGGCAGACTTTGATGTTCACCTTGAGTTGAGGTCAAAATGATCTCTTCAGCTTTTAAACAACACAGAATTAGAATTTATACTACAAATAGGTACTAATTAGCGAATTTTTTGCTCACATCAGTTTTTCTTTTTTTTTAAAAACGAAGAAGAAAAAATATATAAAAAAAAACTATAGAGTCATTACATAAGAATCATCCAGGTTCTCTGTCATCAATGACACACCACTTTCTTACCTCTGATGTGCATGCGAGCATTCAGAGATGGAAAGACATGAAACAACGTGCGCTTCCAGGGTGGGGCGGGATCAACGAAACGAACTGTTCCAATCTGACACTCTGACACAGTGCCACTAGGACACTCTGCCACTCTGCCACTCTGGCTCACTGACACGCTTACACCCCTGACTTACTCACACTCTCACTCATTGATGCATTGACACTCTGAATCCCTGACACTCTGAGACTCAGGCAGCCTGCCATTCTGGCACTCTTAAACTCTTACAGTCTGAGTCACTGATAATCTTAGACGTTGGCACTCTATTCCTCTGAGGCACGGACACTCTGACACTCTGCCATTCTGGCACTCATAACTCTTACGGTCAGACTCACTGACGCTGTGAGACAGACACTCTGACAATCTGAGACACTGACACTCTAACAGTCAGAGAAACTGACACTCTGATACGCTAAGTCACTGACACTCCAAGACACTCACTCTCTGACACTCTGAGACACCGACACTCTGACACTCTGAGACACCGAAACTCTGACACTCTGAGACACAGACACTCTGACACTCTGAGACACCGACACTTTGACACTCTGAGACACCGACACTCTGACACTCTGACACACTGAGAAACCGACACTCTGACACTCTGAGACACCGACACTCTGAGACGCCGACACTCTGACACTCTGAGACACTGACACAGGAAAAAAAAAGTAGGACTTGGTTCAGTAGTATATAAAAGTTAGGACGTTGTGCTGCAGCATATAATAGGTATGAGTTGGTGCAGCAGTATATAATAGGTATGAGTTGGTGCAGCAGTATATAATAGGTATGAGTTGGTGCAGCAGTATATAATAAGTATGATTTGGTGCAGCAGTATATAATAGGTATGAGTTGGTGCAGCAGTATATAATAGGTATGATTTGGTGCAGCAGTATATAATAGGTATGAGTTGGCGCAGCAGTATATAATAGGTATGAGTTGGTGCAGCAGTATAAAATTGATAGGACTTGGTTCAGGATATAAGCTTGGTATTGACTAACTTTAGACACATGGCTTACACTTCGCAGGATAAAATCATAAGGCCTGGATTTTTTTCTTAAAAGCATAATCTAGTTCCCTGGACAGCAAATCACCTCTCTTTGATCACCTGGATAACCCTATGGAACACCATATATAGATGAAACAGGTTGTGTCCCATTGTAAAATCCCAGGCGTTGTGAAACAGAAAATGTATGTTAACATCTTAAACGAGTTTGGATATGAAAGCCGAAAAAAAAAAATCATTTACAAAAACCTTTGTAGGCCTAAAGAATTTTCTCATAACAAAAGTAACACATGACGGCCGCTACACAAAGGTAACACATGAGGGCCGCTACACAAAGATAAACCTTATGTTACATTAATGTTAAAAGCTCCATGTGCGAGAAAAAAAAAGTCTTCGCTTCCTCGTGCAGAGGCCCAGCCAACCGTAAAAAAAAATGCCTTCTCCATTCGTCAAATATCACTGCATCATTTTCAAACAAAAGAAATCGGTTATCAAGATTCATTTAACCTGGTCTGACCTGTTTTAGCTACAACGAGAACTGTCAAAGCTTCCCACGAAAACGGCTTTAGTAGTTTTTCTTTTTCGGTTTCTCAATAAAGAAGTAATATATACATATAAATATATATACATATATATATATATATATAAATGCATATACATGCATATATATATATATATATGCCTATATACATATATATANATATATATATATATATATATATATATCTAACGCAGGACAATTTTGAAGATTGTTTAGAATGTCATTTTTTAAAAAAAATTCTGTACATTCAAAATTAAGTCAGATAAAAAAATTGAACGAATAGACAATTATCATGTGTTGTTTTTTTAAAAAAATCAGATTCCATGTTTTTAAACCCACCTGTTTGTTTTCCCAATGTTTTGTTTCGGATCTAATGTAAGATTAACAAGAGAAATCTATGAGATTACGTTGTTAGTGTGGGTTATATTTACTGATTTATGATAATAATATACATTTGTGTCGTCACGCACTCATTGTAAGACACCGTTGACTGTTACAGCAGCTCTTTTGTGATATGTTCTGTTTCGCCACACTGGCAACTCTTAGGTCACCTGTCATGACAAAGCAGCACTTAGCAGGAGTCCCAGTTCTGTGACGCTTCACTTGACATTTTAACCGTGCAACAGACCGACATTTTTGCTTTGGAAAGTGTGCACGAGGGGGGGGGGGTCACTTGGTTGGGGAAATACCTCAACAAAGACTTCATGAAACACCGAGTGTCTGGACAAGAATCTTTCTGCAACAAACAAAGGCAAACATAAATGCAATATTAAAAAAAGAACGTATTTTAAGATGTGAGAAGTTGGAATGAAAACTGTTGACTGAGTCTGAACTTGATGTGTGTAAGGCAATAATATTGGACCTATTTCGACCTTAGAGCAGTGGCTTAGCTAGGGTTGGTGTCACCCGGTGCGGTAAACTCATGGTGTCACCATCCCTTCCCCCCCTCCCCCCCCCCGACTTGCAGGCCAGGGGGTAGATGTATGTATGAACTGTCACAATGTTAAGATACAATTATTTAAAATTAAGTTTTACTTTAAAATTTTCATTTCCTTGTTTTCTAAGCTCTAAACGTGCCAATTACTTGAAGAAAAAAAAATCAATATCCTTCACCGTTACTCTTTCAATTGATAGTAGAGCCAGATCAGAAAGCCTTCACCATGGGTGATCACAAAAAATTCTTGATAAGCTTTAGTTTTAAAAATCTCCACGCACATGAAGTAACAGACAATGAGAATGTAAGAAACAATTGTAGGCCTAGCGAGAGTATTGGAAGAGATTCTAGAAGTTCCCCTTCAGCTATGAATTTCAAAACATCAAATACCAACCAGTCCATGAATGGGAAACTCAATATCGGGTGCCTTTAAGTCTCATCTAATTCATGGTATTTCCTTTAAATTTCATCTTCTGATAACCATCATAAAAAGAGGTTAATTTTGGAACGGACACCAGTAACTCTTCTTTCCTTGCCGATAGTAGACTATCGGGTTGAACAGCCTCAAATACATCTGCTACTTCTTTGATCGCTGACGAACGGATCTGGAGTTCTGAATGAAAGTGATCAATACACACCAGCATCTCCTTACTGTTTTCTTCTCGCATAGCCATTCCAGCCTCTATTGATTCTTCTCCTGCTTTCTCTTCTTAAGCCTCAATCTTCTGTTTACCGAAATTTCATGTTGGTCAAATTTTAAAGCACGTACCACTAATTGACAGAGCTTCTCGTGCAGAAACAATCTTAAGGCCTCTAGGTTGGTCATCACTTTGTCAAGAGTAAAGCCTTTGTTCTCCACATATGGCTGTGTAAGATTAACTTCCTCAAATAGATCCGCCCAATGGTAAATGTAGCAGATAAACGTGAATTCACAGACAACATTCAAATGACCTTGTTCTGTACCACTTGTTTCCAAAATTTCAAGAGGATTACTTAGAACTTGAATCGCCGCCACACATTATCTAATTTATCTTACAGTTTTAACAACAGCATGATGAGCCAGAATGATCAATTGATAGTGAGCCATAAACATTAAGAAGAGAAGAGATCAGTACTCCAACGTGTTGGTGACATTCTTTTCATCGACATTCTTGTGTGGACAATTGAATCATCCCATCGAAGAGTGGATGCAGCAAAGAAGGAAAATATGTTCTCAAGAGTACCGAAAAATGTACTACATGAAGCATTTTGGCAAAAGAGTGTAGACCACACAAGCTGAGCGAATGGCCCACACATCCGTTAGAAATTGCTATCTTTTTATTTCTTTTCAGAATAGCCGGATCACCTCCATTGGTTCTAGACATTGTGGCACATAATTACGTCTAGTTAACGTTTTAAATTTGTAATAATGTCAAAACTGACATAAAAGGAAAAATCCAAGAAACTTTTCTCGCAACCATTGTCGATTTCCACATATCCGATCCCTTCAGACATCTTATCATTGTGTGATTTATCAAGTGAACTATTGAACGTAATTGCAAAATACCTCGTAGCATTTATATCTATGATAAGCATCTCATCTGCAAGGACAGTTATACATTCATTTTGTGTTTCTGGTGAAAGGCAAGATGCAGATGCATTTTCTGCTGATGTACACTTCTTTAGTCGCATTAGATGTTCTTTTCGCCCTAAGTCATATAGCATACGTGTCCCAGCATCTCAATCATCTCAAACAATTTTCCCGTATTATATGAAGATTAATCTTCGTTGAAGCCATATTTTTGCTTGGCAAGAGACAATGCGGCATCCACCAACCTGTACGGGGATATCGCTCCACTTTTTCGTCTCCCTGTCCAATCACAGCAATTCGTTCGGAATCATTTCTTTTGTGTATCCTAAGTCCTGCTGTCTATGTTTTTTTTTTTATTTTTGAGGCAACATAGGTACTCTTACGGTTTTTGTGCTCAGTTTCTACCTCTTATCAAACCCAGCAACGAATCTAGATGTTGTAACTGTAGCAAACATCAAACAATCTGCAGCAAAAAAACAGTACAATGTCTGACTGACGAGTGAACGAACAATCCACGACCGCATTATTTTCTCGCTGAACCATTGTTTTGTTAGCTGGCACACACTTCCTTTAGATTTCGCATCTTGCCTTGTCACATCACCGAATAGCCCGTCAAATATTCTGAAACGGGGCACTCCGTATTTGATTAATGTTAGACCGAGAATGATCTTGAAATGAGGCATTCCAGAGAGAAGCATATAAAAAAAAAATAGTGTGTCTTTGCAATGAAAAATCCACCAAACTACTATATTATTTTTTGAATAATCCTTTACATTAAATTTGCCTTTGTTGGTGTGTTTCTTTCTGGCTTGGTGTGTTATAAAATATTCGAATGTCTAAGTGACCCAATTCCCGTCAATCTATTGAGCTGAAACTTGACACATATACTCGTTGCTCATAACAACACACTCTGTCAAACTATACTAACCATTTATGTCGGCTTTATTATGTTTCTGTTCCATGTTAAAATGTATGTTTTTTTTAGTTTAAGACTTAGCTAATAAATCTCTGGCGGCCATAATGACCTTACACCCATTTGTTTTCTATTAGAAAATTAAACCTGAAATTGTTTTGCTAAAACATTGTTGTTGTTTTTTGTTCCTCGCGTTTAATTATTTTCTTCTTTCCCACATTTTGTTTATGAAAAATAACAAGAAATTAATTCACACTATTATATATATATATATATATATATATATATATATATATATATATAATATAATTATATATTTTGTATATTTTCTCTTAAATTTTGAAACAAATGTTTATAAAAAATAAAAAGAAATTAATTCACACTATTATATATATATATATATATATATATATATATATATATATGTAATGTAATTATATATTTTGTATATTTTCTCTTAAACGTTGAAACAAAACTAAGCAAGGTTTTAAGTCATTTGACAGTCATATCAGATCATAAGTTTTGAATCAGTCATAACTTTAATCATTGCACTGAAATCAAATAAAAAGACTTGCAAAGAAAGTTTTTTTGTTTTTTTTTAAATATTGTATCTGGAAAAACAAAACAACCTAGTGCTAAATACCAACCGAAGTCCCGTGTTTCTAAAGCTCTTAATGTTCTCTGTTCACAATCTTTCACCGCAACTTCAACTGAGTGTCGTTTGAACACTGCATGTCTCTTGAAAACACTACGATGTAAATATTACGGTGTTCTCAGTTGTGGAGAGACTTTGTTTCTTTGAAACATTTGAAAGACGCATGAAGGCAATAGGTGCATACAGAAAAACGCTCATAAGTTTTCCGTGGCTTTATTAGGACTGGAGTTCATCAAACAAAAATTTGTGCGGCGAGCTAGCAAGGGGAATATTTATAACACGAAACAAGCGCAACAATCAACAGCTTTTAAAAAGGGATTAATCGGTCCATTATGTTCACGACCAGGTGTGCAACTTGATCGGCGTACCTATACATTTTACAGGTAATATTATACAGAAAGTTATTGATGTCTAGTAGCCACCCGGGTCCTCAGAGGTTGAGTTCACCCCAGAAGTTGAGTTCGCCTCATAGGTTTAGTTCAACCTGGAGGTTGAGTTTGGTTGATAGGTTAAGTTCGCCTCAGAGGTTGATTTAACCTCAGAGGCTGCTTTCGCCTCACAAGCCGAGTTCACCTCAAAGGTTGTGTTCGCCTCAGATGTTGAGTTCGCCTCAGAGGTTGAGTTCGCTTCACACGCCGAGTTCACCACAGAGTTTGTGTTCGCCTCAGATGTTGAGTTGAAATCAGATGTTGAGTTCGCCTCAGATGTTGAGTTCGCCTTAGAGGTTGAGTAGAGTCTCAGGAAATAATGTCGCTGGTCTTTGATTCTTTTAACGTATCTTAAAAATATTTATCCTAAAATGTCTTAGAGTGTCATGTCAAAGTTACAACCAGCCAAACCTCGAGACGCAAATAATATTCCAGCACTGATGAAAATATTGCAATAGAACACCTCATGCGTAACATAGTCTCTCCCACCCAGCGTCCATGTGTCTTACAGTTATTTATGGTTTAACACCATACATATGTGAGGTTTCTGGTTCAATGCCATTCACTTATATGTGAGAATACTGGTTCAATGATGTACACTTATATGTAAGGTTACTGGTTCAATACCATACACTTATATGTGAGGTTACTGGTTCAATACCATACACTTATATGTAACCGTTCAATACCATACACTTATATGTAAGGTTACTGGTTCAATACCATAGACTTATATGTAAGGTTACTGGTTCAATACCATACACTTATATGTAAGGTTACTGGTTCAATACCATACATTTATATGTAAGGATACTGGTTCAATACCATACACTTATATGTAAGGTTACTGGTTCAATACCATACACTTATATGTGGTTTCAATTAGTCATTTAAAAAAAACCTATCATTTGCTAGTGTAAAAAACTGAAGTCAACATCCTTGCTAGTAGCGGAAAGTCGCGGTTGATTTAAACGTTTGTACTGTCTATTCGGTTCTTTAAGAAGTTAGTGACATGACAAGACAATTTCAGCCTAAAGCAGAACATAATATCACAACCGAAAGGTCCCGCTGCTGGATACTTCTTAGGAACTGTGCAACTTATCGAAATGCTTCGTGTAGGACGTCGCCCTTTTTCGAATAAATTTTCGGTAATTTACATTGGCAAAAGCCGCTGTTACTAACATTTACAATTTGATATAAAATTTTTAAAAATCTACCATTACTTGTGGTAAAGTGGGTTAAATAAGTTTAACCTTGTTATTTTTTTTCACCCAGCTACTTTCAAGTGCATAACATGATAATGAATATTATCTTTACCTTTTTTTTTGTAGTAAGTAAATACGAATTTTAAAAAAATGGTTGCTATTTAAGGGAAGCTAGTCGTGAAAATAATGTTATCCAAACATTTTAAAAGTTATTTCCCATTTTTATAATGATTGATTCACATTAATTGAAAACAATACCTCATTAAGGATGAAGCTGGCATTTGTTTATTTCAGCTTTATGAAAAGCTATGAATTTATTATTGTATAAATGTGTGGGTTTTTTTTTGCTAAAGATTTAAGAGAAACAACCCTTAAAGACTAATTGTCCTATTTCGTACACAAAACAAGCGTAAAATATTCTTGTTTCACAGAATAATAAATATCAAGCATTAGAAAAAAAAAATCCTTAAAGGGCATTGAAACATTTATTTTAAATAAATTAATTTATTATTCTAGCTTTTCTAATATTATTATAAAATTAACATAAATTTTATAGTTTCAAATTTTTTTAGTGAACTTTACGTGACAATAATAGTGCTTTGTACCTTGTTAAAAATATGATAAATAATTATTTGTTTAAGTTATAATAAAAAAGAAATAATGTGTCAAGATCCTATTCTCAGAGCCTCTTTGAGTTCGTCTACATAACACATCTCTTTTCTTGTTTTGATGACATGAATTAGATTCAAGAATTGTGCTCTAATTCAGTCTCATCAATCTGCTCCTTCAGAGGCGTGCCCCTCTGCTTCTGGTTCTGGTAATGTATCATTGCTGCATCCATGTACTGGCATCTTTGCAACGGTTGGAGGTATGATGTGGCTATTCTAACAGCTCCTAGCTGATGCCAGGGCAGCCTTGAAGCTTTCGACCGATGTCGAGTTCACAGTGGCATCGTTCAGGTTGTTCCATGCTATTGTTTTGCGTGAGAAGAAATATTGTTGATACTGCACTGTGTTGCACTGAGGCACTTTGAAGCATTTGCTATTTTTTCTGTTAAAAGAAACCTATTCGGCTCTGTTTTAAGACAAGTCTATAACTACATTGAAACACGCCCACTGACGAATCTAGAATAACATTTAAACTCTCCCACTGAAGAATCTAAAATGGCCTTTAAAATATCCCAATGACGAATCTAGAATGGCATTTAAACTCTCCCAAGGATGAATCTAAAATGACTTTTAAAATCTCCCACCGACGAATCTAGAATGACCTTTAAAATCTCCCACCGACGAATCTAGAATTACATGTAAACATCTGCTTCTTCGACAGATTCCAAAATAATTTCTCTCCAAGCAGATGCAATTTATAAAAAAGGTTCTCAAAAAAAGTAATTCGAACCCATGTCTAACTAGTATATACTTAATTCAGATTAGATTGTTCTTTAGCTAAAAACCATAGAGTTGCACTTTTAGGTAGGTATCTTTTGTCACTGGAAAAATATTATTTAGCCTCGAATTAGTATCTTCATCTCATACGTGTCAGAACTGAGTGTAGCAGGTCATCCAATCAAGAAGAAAACACCTGTTGCACACACCTATTGTATGTATTTTGTGTTGACAATGACTGGAACGGCACATGGACATTGAGGGAAAAAGCACTGTGATAAAAAATCGAAAAGCGCATTGAAACGTGAAACAACAATTTCAGAATTTTTGAAACAACAATTTTAGAATGATCGCAACAACAAATTTAGAATGATTTAAACAACACATAAACAAATTAACATGGATTAATAAGCAAAACATGATTGATGTATTTTTATTTTTACATGAGATTTATTTTGTGTTTTTATGGATTTGTTACTTTGTCATTTTATAAGTTACATTCGTAAAACCCATTTCTACGTTTAATTTACAATCACTATTCCAAAATCGAAAGCTATTCTTTGAGTTTCTAAAATAATTTCATTTTCCAGGTTGATTGAAATGATTGAGAACTCTTAAAACATTGAATGATTTTTTTTTTTTAATCCAAAGATATTAATGATGCGTAAAAATAATAAAAATAAAAAAAGGTTCTAAAAGTTAATATATATTTATATATATAAATCTTTGTATTAATTGATGCTACGCCATAATCGGGGGCCGCAGCCATTATTGCACTCAATTTTTTGGCCTTTTTAATTCAATTTTATCCCTTGTCTAAAAGCTATGTGATATCTCAGCGTTTTTTATTTTATTTCCCTTTCCGGATGTTGGTCCCCTGCCGAAAAGCTGTCTGAACACGTCCCTGTACTTTGTGCTCATGTTGTAGTAGATGAAGATGTTCAAGGCCGAGTTGGTCGTCTCCAGGATGTACCCAAACGAGAACACAACAAAGAACATGTTGTGGTACTTCCCGTCGATGGACAGCCCGGGCTCGACCGTCATGCCGATGAACAAGACGCAGATCGGCGTAAAGCAGACGATGAACAGTGTCGATATCATCACGACCATCCGGGTCACCTTCTGGTCGCGACTCGACATGGTTTCCGACTGACCGGAAACGGCCGACCTCTGCCGCCATTTTGTTTTGTTCTTCAGCTTGACGACGAGGATGATGGTGCAGGAGAGAATGGTGAGGAAAGCCGAGAAGGGGACGATGATGTTGTTGATGGTGAAGGACACCTTCTCCACCTGCTCACGGTCTGGGGTGTAGATGAGTCCCAGCAGGGTTTTGTTACGGTCGGGGAAGAACTTCATGCCGTACCTGTTGGCATAGTAGACGGGCGACACACTGGCGATGAGGATAACAAAGATTGAGACCATGATGATTGTGACTCGTTTTGGCGTAAAAATGATTTTGATCTGTGTAAAAGAAAACACAACGTGCTATCGTATTTCTAAAAAATCCCAATTCATTTTAACTGCACTTTCCTCCAAAAAATTGTTTAACATGTTCCATTCTGATTGAAATACTAGACAAAGCTGTGCAAAATCATATATTATAACTAAAACAAAAATTTTTTTGTACAAATATAACGAAATAAAACTGTGAAAATATGTATCTTATCTCCTTATTTATGTTATAAAACAAATAATAATTGGATTTGAAAAATAAGTATGCATCTTTTCAGCCTCTGAGTATGTGACCTCGACAACGTGACACCATATTACATAAAAAACACTGTTCGACAAACTGAATTCAAAGTTTATGCATTGTAAAATTGTCGAAAGAAAGATCTGTATGCATACGCTTACCTCCAAAGTCATTGTAACACACAAACTCTGCAGCGATCTCCATGCATACACTTACCTTAAAAGAAATTTAGCACACATACATCTCTCAACAGATCTGCAAGGAAACATTCACCATTAAAGGCATTGTATGCACAGACATCTCTCCAGCGATCTGCATGTATACATTTACCTTTAAGGGCATTGCTATGCACAGACATCTCTCCAGCGATCTGCATGCATACTCTTATCTTTAAGGGCATTGCTATGCACAGACATCTCTCTGGAGATATGCCTGCATACAGTTACCTTTAAGGGCATTGCTATGTACAGACATCTCTCTGGAGATATGCCTGCATACAGTTACCTTTAAGGGCATTGCTATGCACAGACATCTCTCCAGCGTGATGAAGGCAGTGATCCAGCTGGTGATGCGTGTGAACATGACATGTGGCCACCCGCCCGTCAGGTACTGCATCTCTATGGAGTCAAACGGCAGGTCAGCGTCATGGAACAGCGGGTTGAAGCAAAGGTTGTGCCATATCAAGGTCCCGAGCATCCCCACGTCAGACACTGCAAGTGCTGGACGATGCAACAGTTTAATTAGGTAAACAATTAACAACATAGTCTGTTGATCACTGTTCTGTTTTTGTCTGCAACGTATGCTAGGCTGGCTTGTTTCATTACTTGTAAGAGTAGCCGAATGACGTCAATACTGTCAAAGTCATATGCAATTCTAGTGCGTTTAATTAATTGTAAGAGTTGATTGACTTCATTACTCTCAAAGTCATATCCAATTATGTTTTATTTTATTAATTGTAAGAGTGGAATGCAGACAGTTCTTTCAATGTCATGCATATTTTTTAGGGGGAATTGAAATTCTCAATCACCATTGTCTTTTTCCATGACTTTCTGTTAAAACAAAGAACTGTTTTTTACGCGTTCGTTTAAAGACAATGAAAAGGTAATAATATAAATAAACATTCAATAAACACAAGGAAATAATAATTATCAACTTACCAAACAGACTGACATTGACTGAATCTTTAAATCCTTGTTTCAGAAACACAATGATGTTTATGATGTTTGTCGCCGTGCCGAAAATGTCCATCACCTGGCAGACGATGGCGAAGTTAAGTGCCTGAAAGATGAGGCGCACCTCGTCACTGACATATCCCGGGAAGTACCTCCAGGTGTCGTCGGTATCGTTTGAATGCACAGTATCGGCTGCGATATCTTGGAAGTGAAGATGCGTGTGGATAGCGTTAGAACTGTTTGAAACATTAACGCTTAAAACTAGTATCGATACCATAATCGACGTTGGAGTTTAATTTGTTCTTGAAAGCAAGCCAAAATTTATTGTGTACACTTGAATAGTTATGTCATTTTAGAGCAGTGGACTTTTTCACACATTGAACTTGTCTGTGTACACATATTATGCTTTTAACGTTTAATTTATTTCTAGAAAAAAATTTAAAAGCTTAATACATTAAGTGTTTCTTTTAAAGTTTGAAATGAGTTCTTGCTGGATGAGCTGAAGAAAGAGCATCAGAGTTGGGTTTTTTCAGTAATAAACCAATGACGTCATTGCATCTAGCTCAAAGTTGATGGCTAGTGACATTAAATATCAATAAACTTTGATACCATGATCTGTAGTTTAAGTTGAAGTTTGTGGTAAATGAATCATCAATAAACTGCAACACCATGATATTTAGTCTACTCAGATTAAAGCAGGCATGAGTATGGTGTCCCATCAAACGTGTCTTTGCTATTTACATTGAAAACCTTACAATAACGTCACACTCAAAATACGATATTCATTAAATGTTTAAAAACAAAAAGGTTCAGCAATAAATACTTTTTTTTTCTCTCCGTTTTCACAGATTTACATTAAACTGATTTTATTGTACCTTTTTGTGAGTTAAAATACAAAGAATACTTTGTAAGTATGTGTGATTACAAAATGTATTTTAGCAGGAAAAATAGTGTCTTTATGATATTACAGTAATAAAACCCTCGTCGTTAGTTTAGTCATGACATGGCACATAGCCCAAGATAACGCGAAGCATAAGCTCATAAAACTAGCAATAACACAGCTACACCGACCGCAGCAATCTTACACATTATTTTAATGTGTTCATTATTTTACTTATAACGATCTGTGCTCACATCCAGTTTAAGTTACACAGAGGGAAAAATTTGTCAAGATGGCGTATTTTAGAACAAGGGCTGATTTCTTTGTCTTTACTAATACAACAGAATGCAGTCAATTGCACCTGGCACAAATTCTCTTCAACTTTTTTTCTCTCCGAATGTGCTACTCCCTAACTCTATCTTGACAAAAAAATTGGGTTTAAAGACATTAAGTTCTTTGTGTTAATGTGGAAGCATCAAGAACGCGAGACAAGTGGGTTCAACATAACGCTTGATCATGTACACTTTTCGTGGCCTTGTGATTTCTGTAACAGTAAGTTGTATGCAAACAAGTTGTACATTTAATTGGTGAAATAAACGGTTGTCCTACCGAGCAATCAGTTTTCTTGTAAGAAACCATCACGGCAGTACATAATTGTGGTGTCATTATTCTTTAATGAAGAACTACAAGAGTGTAAACTAATTGAATGAAAGCACTTCACAGTAATCGATCACGAAAACTAAATAATTACTGTTGACATAAGAGCTGGGGGTAGTCGATCACTTGCATGTACAATAGGATTTCCGAGTTCAAATTCACACATCACGTGAGTCAGTGATTATTTTCACAGTAGGGAAATCATCAAATTAAAACACCAAAAATGTCTCACTTTTAAAAACAAAGTACTTTTAATCAAATTATATTTGTTTTTGTTTTTTTTTGGTTGTTTTTTTTTTTTTTTTTTGGTCTGGTTTTTTAGATTTTATTTCATTGGTTTCAATCTAAACATTTCATTTTGACACCAAGACCATTGGTACTTAATTTCTTAGACTCAGTTTGTAATTTTAAAAACAAAGTACTTTTAATCAAATTATATTTGTTTTTTTTTTTTTTTGGTTGTTTTTTTTTTTTTTTTGGTCTGGTTTTTTAGATATTAGTTCCATTGGTTTCAATCTAAACATTTCAGTTTGACACCAAGACCATAGGTACTTAATTTCTTAGACTCAGTTTGTAATGTAGCTGTCCATGAGTTATTGAATACTTAATTGGATAATTATTTTATTTGTTCTTGAAGGGTATAGTAATGTGTGTTCTTTAGATGGCGCTTCAATGAGCGTGTCATGGGTTCGTTTGTTAAATTACTAGTTGATGAAGGGTTTGTTGGTTAAGGGCTAGTTGGTGAGGGCTTAGTTTGAGAAGGCCTAGCTTATTGATTAGACGTAAGTTGATTAGATTTAAGTTGATTTGATGCAAGTTGATTAGATTTAAGTTGATTACATTTAAATAGATTAGATATAAGTTGATTAGATGTAATTTGATTAGATTTTAGTATTAGATATAAGCTGATTAGATGAGAGTTGATTGGATGTCAGTTGGTGATGTTAAGCTGATGATCTGATGGTGTTTGTTTGTTTGCCTGAAATGGAATCCAGAGTTTTAAAAACGTCCAAATGCCAGTAGCATGCCACCATTTCCTTTTGCTGACTCAATACACCTTGGGCACCTTCTCCCGCAAAAAAAAAAAAAAAAAAATTAATAATAATAATAATTTCACAAATGTTTACTAAAGCCAGTATTCAATTTTATTTGTGGAGTTTTTAAAACAAAACAAAGCAAATAAAATAAAATAAAAACACTTACTTAATATACTATTTTTATCAGACAGTTATGTCATGGCTATACGACTGAGTAATTCAATTAATGAGTTTATGAACGTGTCTTCAGTTGGTTAAAATAAATTATTATGTTTGCAATGCATTTAACTATAACACGTTGAGACACTGTACCAGCACCAAATGGCTGATAATCGTAAACTTCTTTTATCTGCCGACAAATCGTCTGTGTGAATGCGGGCAGAAAGGATCTTTAAACATTGTGTTAGTTCTATTTACGTTAAGAAAAAAAACAAAACAAATCCACTCTAATGCTGATACATTCGGCATTTTCGTAATGCTTTACCACCAAACTACTACAAGACTAACACTAATTAACATAATTGAAATTTTATAAATATGTTTGTTTAATATTCTATATAATAAGATAATATTTTTTTATTGATCCAAATAAATTGCATTTGATTTCATTTTAAATAACTTTTTTTCAAGACATAAATGAATACATATTTTAACAAACACAACATCTTACAAATAAAACACTTTAAATAGAAGTCATCTAAAGTATTGCCCTCACGTACAAAACATGCCATGATATACCGTAAAACTGAAATCCTGTTGGCACTACTGAGATGTAATTTAGGTAACACAATAATGTTTATATCTTTCGGTTCTAACTTTGATAGAACAATTTCGAACCGATTGATCGGATCTTAGGTATCTGTGATGAAAATGTTGAGGTGTATCCTACAATTATTATTATTTGTCAATTTTACAGCTGTATTTTTTTTTTCAAATCTTTCTTCAAGAGAAGTTTGTTTTTCTTAAAGTGTGCATGTTACTATCAGCTTTCTTGATCGGTTTATGTAATTTCCCGTGTGTAAAATTTTTCAGATAATATTGTTTAAATAATAGATTTACAATTTCATAAGGCATACGAGGCTTCTTGTTCCTAACGACATTGGCATCGTGGCAAATTTTTTTTTTTTTTTTTCATTTTAAAAACAAAATTTTACAACACATTATTTCCTACGCCACACACAGAGTCATTAACATTTTATGAACCCAAAGTTTTGTTTTAAAATGAAGGTAATTTGGATCTTTGTGGTGATCCTGGTAGGGCTGTCTGATGTCAGACGATTAAATTCGCACACCAGCATGTAGTACTGAATTTAATGGGAGTCTGCTATCAGACGATTAAATTCCCACACCAGCATGTAGCACTGAATTTAATGGGTGTCTGCTATCAGACGATGAATTCCTACACCAGAAAGTAATCCTGATGTTAAAAGGTGTTTTATGTCAGACTATAATTCTTCACACCCGCAGGTGATCCTGAAGTTTAGGTGGCTTCCCGTTATTGCACTGCAGAATAAGAGAATAAACTTGTCCCCTCACACCGAAAGTGACACATTCTTTTTTTGTTTTAAAAATGAAAATCTTTGTTTGACTATATCATGTACAACTTGGCAGTGTTACTAATTATTATTCGTGAAATCTAGATAATTATATGTCATTAATTGCTCTATAGGGTGACACGTAGGTAACTATGTCACTAATTGCTCTATAGGGTGACACCTAGGTACCTATATGTCACTAATTGCTCTAAAGGTGACACCTAGGTACCTATATGTAACTAATTGCTCTATTGGTGACACCTAGGTACCTATATGTCACTAATTGCTCTATAGGTTACACCTAGGTACTTTTATGGCACTAATTGCTCTATAGGTGACACCTAGGTAAATTTGAATTTACATCTAAACATATTTTTCACACGTAAGCTGTGATTGGATGGTGCTAAATGTTAATTATAAGTCAAACAACGGCATCAGAACATATTTTTTTAGGATGGATAGGTTGTGGTAAGGACTAAGGTTGCACCATCGTTATCTCAGGCATTTTTATAAGCAAATTATATAATGCCATCTGTTATGTAGGACGTGTTTACGTTAGAGACCGACTAAAAGTTATTTTCTGATTTCTACCGAGACCGAAAAATACGCCGAAAGTTTAAAAATGACTTTTGGCCGAAACCGAAGCCAAAAATAAAATATTTAGATATTTTGAAGTGTGTTCCCGCATAAATTCTGCATACATCAAAATTGATTGAGGATAGTATCAATATTTACATTATTTTTTATGAACAAGAGATAATCTTGAATATAAATAAATAAATATCTAACATATTGGTCTCAAACTCGCGGCCCGCGAGATATTTGTGACCCTCAAGACGATATTTTACGGCCCGCTACATGACAGAAAAGTTTAGTGTTAATGCGCCGGCACGTTTCCCCCATTCTCATATCTATAACGTGACTCTCCGCGACGGTTTCAGTCGAATCTCACCGACTAGTCTAATTTTGATTTTTTTAAATCTAACTATATATTTTTGTATGATGATTATAATGGTAAGAACTGTTTTAAAATTGGAATAACATTTTTTTTAAAATTTTATAGCGTTTTATGAGACAAACATGGCAAAGAGTGCGGCTTTGAGAAAAGTTTTTTGAAGTAAGTTGGTGGGTAATGCCAAACCATAATTGTGTAAATCGTAGCAATCTGATACATTATCAAAGGATTCATATTAAAATTGCCGCTAGTGTTTACGATTGATTGAAATTCGGAGCCTTACAGCTTAGTCACTTTCAAAATCTTCTTCTTCTTCTTTTGCTTTTTTAAGAAATCTGGGGCATAGGCCAACTACAAGAATTTTCCATTCATCATGGTCCTGTGCTTTCCTTTCCAGTTGTTTCTGGGTATATGCCATATTTTGCGTCTCTGCCTCTAGCTCGCGTCTCTATGTATTCTTTGACCTTACTCTATTTCTTTTTCCCTTTGGATTCCATGTTAGGAATTTTCCGGTGATGCGATCTGGGGGTTTTCAGAGAGGATGTCCTATCCATCTTCATTTTTCCTTTAAGATGTCTTCGTTGATGGGCACCTGGTGAATTCTTTCTAGTAGAAGATTGTTGGTGATAATGTTTGGCAATTGGATGCTCAGGATCTTACAAAGGCAAGTGTTTATGAAGGCCTGTACTTTCTGCGTAATGCTCAACGTTGTTTTCCAAGCTTCTGCGCCATATGGTAGAATTATCTTTTAAAATAGGGTTAGTCAAAAAGGGCTTTACTACGATAAAAAAGTTAAAATTCATTCTATCTAAAAAAAGCTGCTTCCTTCAATAATGTATAAATATGGCGCCTGCTTCTGCCTACTGCTTGAAACGATTTAGCATTTAAAGTCTTCATGGCGAAGGATGGGGTTGTTGTTCCTGTACTAAGTGATCCAAAATGGCTTAGGGACTTGGATTTTCTTGATGACATTACACATGAGCTAAATGTACACAACAATAAATTAAAAGACCACGGGTTGCTTGTCAGTGTTGCCTCTAAAAGTGTCAGGGCATTCTGCACAAAATGTGTGTTATGGTTCTTAGAGAAACCTCTTCCATTTCTCAAAATGAAAACTACTCATGGACTCGGGCTCACCATTCAGTAGTAACTTAGTAGTAATTATACTGATGCCATTGCAAAGCTACAGAAAGAATTTGATCAAATTTTTTAGACTGCAAACACTGACAGCCACTTTTAAGCGTTTCGCTGACCATTGTCATTTAATGTATAAGATGCCCCGCGCGAGGAGCTAAATTGAAAAACAGGCCAGCAAGGAAAATTTAGTGCATTTTCTACCACCTTCCCTGAAATGTTTAGGTTGTTCAAGCGGATCATACGACTTTTGGGAGTACCTATCTGTATGAAGATCTCTTTTTCACTTTGCACTTTAACAAGTCAAAGTCAAGGGCCAAATTACTGATTAGGATCTTCAAGCTATACTGAGAGTCGAAGGTGCTTTCTAAATCAAACCAAAGCTGCTCAGTTGTGTAAAAAGAAGCGCTGCCAGGTCTCTGGCAACAGTGAGTAGGTGGAAGAAAGTGAATCCCAATTCTTGAGTACCCTTAAAGTTTTTATTGTTTTTTGTAAAGGTTGAGCAGATTGTAACAGTTGTAATCACGTTTTTATGGAATAGATGATGCGGTCCAGTCTCCCTCAGACTCTACCTCCAATGGCCCCCCTTATGATTTGAGTTTGAGACCCTTGATCTCATAAATGCTTTGGATTTTACCATTTTAATTTAAAAGTTATTTAATTTACTTTTCAATTTTTTTTAAAATTGTATGGTAGCAAAAAATGTGGCAAAAATAGGGGTGGGGGCAAAATTATTGCATAATAGACTCTTGAGTGCCTTTTGCTTTTATAATATAATTAAAACATAGAACATATACCTTAAATAATTATTATGGCTCTAATAGAGCCCATTGCCACCTAAATATATGTTATTAAGGCTATAAAATAAAAAATAAAAACAATGTTTCCTTGTTTTCGTAATATTAATGCTTTATGTTTTCATTTATAGCTTGCAAGATATCACTGTTAATATTCAACCTAGTAACAACACACCAGTCTTTCCTGCTGGTGACGTAATTATATCGTTCGGAGATCAAACTCCCTCAACCCCATCGGTAGGCGAAAGTTATTTTCTTAAAACCGTTTCTCTTAAAATTGTTGTTCTGGTCATGGGTCGCGACGTAGAGTCGCAAAAGACACCTAAATTGGTCGCCAAAATCATAAAAGTACACAGATCTGCAGTAGACCTACTACATAATTATAATACAAACCCGTGATGCATGCAAACGCATGTTATTTCGTCAATAAAAATGTTTATGGGCGTGGTAAAGATGAATTTCAAGAAATGAATGGTTTGAAAAACCCTAAGTTTGCTTTTTAAACATAAAACATTTTTTTTTTAAAATTTAAAATGGAAATTTTACCATTCCCATGGATTATGCAATATTATTGCATTTGCCTATGACAACATTGATGAACATGATTAAGGATAAATCAAAATGAATACCCAAAAATGAAGGAATTGAATAAAACTACGGTTCCAAATTTTAATTTTAAAACTAAAAGTAAAACAAAAATAATTGCAATTCCCTTAGTTGTTCTGCCACTAAACTGTTTACATTTGTCTAGGCCTCATTGAAATGTAATTAATTTGTTTGGAAATAGAGGACAGGACAAGTAGGTTATAATGCAGGTGTAGGCAGCTTTCGCAGAGTAATATTCATATATAACTTACAATGACCAGCAAGACGTCGATCACTAAAGAATATCAGATTTTCGGCCTAGAGACAGACAGACCGTCTGACGTCTGCTAGACGACCGAAAACCTCCGCCACTCTTTTTGACCCCAAATTAGATTGCGTTCATATTGGGCTTGGCCTATTTCTTTTGATCTTTGTTTACCACAAACAAATCTATCGCCTGTATGTCTTGAGGTACAAAATTGTAGTAAATTATAGAAATTTGGAGAAGATTCGAACCACGACTAAAAAGTATATTCTGTCCCCCGAATCTTCTTAGAAACAGATCACACCCATATATAAAGCGGGGGAATGGAAAGACGGGAGAGCTTGATTGATATATAATTTTCACTTCACGAGACAAGTGTATTATTGTGTTTACTCAATTTGTGTTTATTCGCATTCATCATTGTAAATTATTAATTGGCACATTGTACTAACTGTGCACCGGTACAAGACATCTCATACACTGTAAGTTGATGATTGCAATTATATTTCTTTTGTTTTGTAATTATATTAATACTTAAATAAATCCAAATTATTGTAACTAGTACTGTTTTGAGTGTCGTATTTTTGCTATTGTATTTCTCTGTGGTATCGTCCTTTGTTATGCCCTGTTTGAACGAGCCATAAAATTAAAATAAGAGATTAAGTTCTCAAAAAAGAACGCAGTGCGTAACACCATCTTTGTATTAACATCATATTAGCCATGTAAAGATAAACTGCGCTATAGGTGTAGAAATCATAGAGATAATAATCAATATGCTGTCCTCTATCAAGAGATCTGGCCAGCATATGGTCGAAATATGGTCAGCATATTGTCAGCATATGGTCAGGATATGGTCAGCATATAGTCCGCATACTATATGTGGTCGGCATATGGTCAGCAAATGATCAGATTGTGGTCATCATGTGGTCACCATATGGTCAGCATGTGGTCAGGCTTGTGTATTAAGATTACAAATAAGTCTCAAGCACATCTCTGGAACTAAAATTTATTTTAATCCCGTTGGGAAAATCCAGAATAACAATTAGGATGTATTTGTTTCAATAATTATTTTCCCCTCCCCCACTTTTTCCGTCACATCTCTGGAACTAAAATTTATTTTAATCCCGTTGGGAAAATCCAGAATAACAATTAGGATGTATTTGTTTCAATAATTATTTTCCCCTCCCCCACTTTTTCCGAGAGGACCCCCCCCCCCCAAGCACAAACACATTCAAACGACATTGCAAAAACTCCATTTAAAGTAGGAAAAGAACATTTCGTACTCTGCCTTCGAAACTGCAACGCTCCTGGATAAAATTCAAAAAGGCACAAAATAATGCGGTTCGCATTTTTCTTCGCAAACGTAAATTCGACAATTCTAAGACATTTCTGAGAGAGTTCCATTGGCTGCCGGTCCGCGCTCGCTCGCGTTGAGTACAAAATTGCAACTCTGTGGTACGGCTGCTTGCCTGACCTGGCACCATCCTATCTCAAAGTGTTCATGGCGCCTTATGTACCTACTAGACAACTTCTCTCATCCAATAGTGGCAAACTCTCGATACCGCGTGGTCGCCTTGAGACATACGAATGGCGACCTTTCGCATTTGCTGGTCCAACAATTTGGAACGCCCTTCCCGTCCATCTCAGAAACAACCAGACACTGGAGTCCTTCAAACCCGATTTTAAAACACATCGATTTCGCAAACACCTGCTGCGTTGAAGTTGTCTACCAACTTTTCCAGCTAGCTATTGTCTCCTAGATGTAAAGTGGTTTGTGTGTTTATGGTCGCAACGTTTGAAAGACTTTGGATGAAAATGCTCGTATGTAGTTTTTGTATTGTTGCGTTTTGTATTTCAATGTGGTGAAATATAGTTGTTGTTTTTTTTTCTTCTCTTAATAAGGTAACTTTGTACCACGCTTTGAGCCGTTCCGGATGAAGTGTGAGTTTCAAATAAACTTAATTATTATTATTATTATTATTTATATACACATATGAATCTATTTTAATATGTAGCCTCTATATTTATATAATATACATACAGGGTATCAAAGAAGTGTTAGCATCTCTTAAAATCTAATATACAAAAAATTACATTCACATTCATTTAAATGTATCCATTATGGCTTAAATAGTTTACTGATTTACGTATGTACTTAATATTTAACTATAAGACGTCTTCATTACAACAATTGTAATGAGTAAAAAAAACGGTCGTCTGATACGATATTTGTCATTTTGCTTAAAAAATTTTTAAAACACACATTGTTGACAGAAGATTTTACAAGTGGTGGCATGAAGATGGCACAAGCAGTACTGGAGCTCGTACGAGACATAGGGTCTCAGGGAGGCACAGTGACCCTCCGATGGATCCCAGGACACGCGGGGATCCCTCCACAAGACGGAGCTGACTATCTTGCGAGGCAAGGCTCTTCCCAGCCTCAATCTAACCGACCAATTATGCAACTGGGGGGCAAGGCCTGGATAAAAGACCTCCTCTGTGGGGAATGGATTTAAGAATGGGAATAAGGTACAACTGCCCGAAAACTTTACCGGAGCATGCTGAAAACAAACCGCAAGGGCGATCAATGGTGGAGTCTTAAACGCCTCCATCAGAGTTTGATCAACAAGATGAGAACAGATGTTAGGAGCTCTCTGAACAGGTCGCACCTACTGAGGGACCCGAGCTGCCGCCATTATGGACAGGCGCCGGAGACAGTAGAGCACCTTCTAGCCGAGTGCTCGTAAATTAGCGACTGGCATGACTGGGGTGCTCCCAGCCAACCGCGTCAAAAGCCTGATTTACGGGACTGCCCAGCAGAGGAGGCAGGCCTGATCCCTACCCTCCAGGGCCATTAAAGAGCAATAGCTCGGTCCCTTACAGTGGATGTAGTATTTCAATGGCGCCAACTGCTACTAATCAAAGTCGTGGAGATGCGGGGTTGTGTGTTGTGTGGGGGGGGGGGGCTCATGTTTTCTGATTAGCGTAATACGTAGCCTACAACTGTCAATGACAAACCATGACTTTTGGGGATCTTTCAGAAGTAATATTTGATATATTTAAGAAACAAATCTATTCAAGACATTAAAAAATATTGTTAATTAAAATGTTACTGCCTGACCCGGCAATCAATGCGAACATTTTGCCCATTGTTGATACAGCGTATTGATTTTTCGTGCTCAAATGAAGCACAGGTGCGCATTGTACAATTGAACCCACACCTTGCCACACACTGACAGATGTACAGGTCATTGAATCGATGGTTTGTTAAGATGACCTAGACAATGACTCTGACGTGTTGTAGTCATTGAGTCAGTCATCTGTAATAAACAGTTGACGAGGAAATGATTTTTAATGGGATTATGTATCTTCAGGTTTTAAGCTAACCCACGAGTTCTTAAAAAGCGTTATTCTCTTTTTTCAAAATCATTCCGCCCTCCGTTGGGGCGCCACAGATGACATGTCAACTATCCTCCGCCATTCGTCTCTGTCTTCTGCACCATAACGCACTGCATCGCCCAGTGTTAGTCCTGTCCACGCTTTGATGTTTTCCTCCCATCTATTTCTTTGTCTTCCTCTTCTCCCCCCTCCTCTTGTGGTGCCCTGCAATAATTCTTTGGCAAGCCCTTGTTTCCTTGTTACGTGGCCGTACCATTGTAGTTTGCGTTTTTTCATTGTAATAAGTAAAAAAAAAAAAAAATGCCTACTCCTATTCTGAAATCATGCATTGACGTCACAGCTCCACAGACAGCGATCGACTTGCTAATGCTAACGAGGATAAATAAAATTAGCCAAGCTTTACAGCCAAATATTGACCGTCTGTCGTAAAGTCTTCAGACGAAGTGGCTGGCTAACAGACGCCCTAATTAACATTCAAGTCGTACAATGCAGACTCAACACAGGCTTCCTAACGAAAAGTCGTCTCTCTGATGAGCTTAAACATACAACTTGCCTACATCATCACCAAACAGTAACATATGCTATTTTTTTTTTTTTTGGAAGTTTGTTTCTGCTTCTATTGTAGTACAAGTTGAGGCCCATGTAGTACAGGTTGATGCAAATGTAGTACAGAATGATGCGCGTGTAGTACAGGTTGTTGCACATGTAGTACAGATTGACGCCCATGTATTACAGATTGACGCCCATGTATTACAGGTTGACGCCCATGTATTACAGGTTGACGCCCATGTATTACAGGTTGACGCCCATGTATTACAGATTGACGCCCATGTATTACAGGTTGACGCCCATGTATTACAGGTTGACGCCCATGTCTTACAGATTGACGCCCATGTATTACAGGTTGACGCCCATGTATTACAGATTGACGCCACTTTAGTACAGGTTGACGCCCATGTATTACAAATTGACGCCCATGTATTACATATTTACGCACATATTACAGATTGACGCCCCTATACTACAGGTTCACGCCCAAGTAATACTGGTTAACGCCCATGTATTAAAGAGTGACGCCCCAGTATTACAGATTGAGGCCCCTGTAGTACACATTGACGCCCATATATAACAAGTTGACGCCCATGTATAACAAGTTGACGCCCATGTATTACAGATTGACGCCCCTGTAGTACAGGTTGACGCCCATGTATAACAGATTTGACGCCCATGTATAACAGGTTGACGCCCATGTATAACAGGTTGACGCCCATGTATAACAGGTTGACGCCCATGTATTACAGATTGACGCCCATGTATAACAGGTTGACGCCCATGTATTACAGATTGACGCCCATGTATTACAGGTTGACGTCCATGTAGTACAGATTGAGGCCCATGTATTACAGATTGACGCCCCTGTAGTACAGGTTGACGCCCATGTATAACAGATTGACGCCCATGTATAACAGGTTGACGCCCATGTATAACAGGTTGACGCCCATGTATTACAGGTTGACGCCCATGTATTACAGATTGACGCCCATGTATAACAGGTTGACGCCCATGTATTACAGGTTGACGCCCATGTATTACAGGTTGACGCCCATGTATGACAGATTGTCGCCCCTGGAGTACAGGTTGACGCCCATGTATAACAGATTAACGCCCCTGCAGTACAGGTTTAAACCCCTTGAGTACAGGTGACGCCCTTGTAGTACAGGTTGATGCCCATGTATTACAGATTAACGCCCCTGTATTACAGGTTGACGCCCATGTTGTACAGGTCGACGCCCCTGTAGTATAGATTGACGCCCATGGTATACAGATTGACGCCCCTGTATTACAGATTGACTCCCGTGTATTACAGATTAACGCCCCTGTAGTACAGGTTTACGCCCCTGTAGTGTAGGTAGCCTCCAATGTACGACAGGCTGATGCTCATGTCCTAAAATGTTGACATTTTTTTTTCTTTCTCTTTGCGTTTCATCACACACACACACACTGACTGGCTTTCTGTGTCTCGCGTGCTGGAGTTAGCAGAAGGTAGGCTCTCGTTTCATCATGTCATACATTATTGTAGTTTTAGCCTCGGTCTCTGCAACTCTACAGGACTGTATTATGGCATATTAACATTAATCTGTGACCCCCCGTTCATTTATAATTTAAGATTATTGTTTGTGTTCAGAACAAACTTTATAAAAAAAATAATTATCATTTAAAATGGCTTGATTAATGTATACATAAACCAATTGCTCTAATTTAAATGTGTTGAAAATCAGCAACTTTTTCCACTATTCAGAAAATGTCTCTGCTATAAATTATGTTACCCTTATTTTCTGTAACAAACTCTACCATTATCTTTAATTTATTTGTTATCAGAAAAATATTAGTTATGTTAAAGCCGTTTTAATTTGTTTTTAAAGAAACTATTTCCACACATTAAAATGGTTGGGCAAAAATACAGATTTAAAAAAAAGGGAAAAATGAAGAACGTCGGCATGATTCTCAGCTACCATGTCACCGAATAAAGGACAAAATATCTATTCTATTTTAATTATTTGATAAAAAAATTATTACAATTATACAAGATTAATGAATAGCACAGATCGTAAAATTCAAGACCGTTCCCATTTGAGTGAAGCATTTGATACTTTAGTTGGGGTTTTTTTTTTATAAGACGTAAATAGATTCCAAGATAAGATTACATTCACTCCTTAAAAGGACCGATGTCTGTTAGTTGCATGTTCTTGATAACGATCGTGACCCAGTTGAGCAGTGGCGTGCCTACTTGAACGAGTTAGGGAGAGGCCCTCCTACATGAATGAGGTAAGCAAGAGGCGTGCCTACTTGAACCAGTTAAGCAAGAGGCGTGCCTACATGAACGCGTTAAGCAAGAGGCCTTCCTACATGAACGAGTTAAGCAATGGCGTGCCTACATGAACGAGTTAAGCAAGAGGCCTTCCTACATGAACGAGTTAAGCAAGAGGCGTGCCTACATGAACGAGTTAAGCAAGAGGCCTTCCTACATGAACGAGTTAAGCAAGAGGCGTGCCTACATGAACTAGCAGTTGATAAATGGTGTGCCTACTTGAATCAGTTAAGCAAGAGGCGTGCCTACATGAACTAGTTGAGCAATGGTGTGCCTACTTGAACCAGTTAAGCAAGAGGCGTGCTTACATGAACTAGCACTTGATAAATGGTGTGCCTACTTGAATCAGTTAAGCAAGAGGCGTGCCTACATGAACTAGTTGAGCAATGGTGTGCCTACTTGAACCAGTTAAGCAAGAGGCGTGCTTACATGAACTAGTTGAGCAATGGTGTGCTTACTTGAACCAGTTAAGCAAGAGGCGTGCTTACATGAACTAGTTGAGCAATGGTGTGCCTACTTGAACCAGTTAAGCAAGAGGCGTGCCTACATGAACTAGTTGAGCAATGAATTGCCTACATGAACCAGTTAAGCAAGGGGCGTGCCTACATGAACGGGTTAAGCAAGATGCGTGCTTACATGAACGGGCTAAGCAAGAGGCGTGCCTACTTGATTTTGAATATAACTAGACAAAAGCGTTTGAAAAAAAAGAAATGAACAAATATGTTTCAAAAAATTGTTGTTTATAACCTAATATAGGTTCAGAATTACTTTCTAATATTAAGACAGTGACTTAAGAGACACTGTAACAGGATACTTTTACAGTGACTTAAGAGACACTGTCACATTTACGTATCATCGTTCACCCGATAACAGACCAATTATAACGCTTTCTTCTTCATTAAAAATGTCCTCTGTGTCCTATTTGTTCTCTGTGTCATAGTTGTCCTACGTGTCCTCTGTGTATATATGTCCTACGTGTCCTCTATGCTCTCTGTTTCGTCTATGTCCTACATGTCTTCTGTGTCCTACGTGTCCTATGTGTCCTA
The DNA here is from genome assembly GCA_964033795.1 of Lymnaea stagnalis. Classification (NCBI taxonomy): domain Eukaryota; kingdom Metazoa; phylum Mollusca; class Gastropoda; family Lymnaeidae; genus Lymnaea; species Lymnaea stagnalis. The sequence goes on along the minus strand of CAXITT010000424.1, from coordinate 174,993 downwards.
TGTAACCTAAGTGTAATCTGTATCACATGTGTCCTCTTTGTGCAATATGTCTTTTGTGTCATTTGTGTCCTCTGTGTCCTACGTGTCCTCTGTGTCCTACGCACTTACAATTTTAATCCGGTTTTATTATAGAATAAATTTTAAAAAATTAATACTTAAGTCTTGTTATGTAATGAGGTCTGGCCGAGTATATTAGCAGAAATTTCTTTGGTTACTGTCTTCAAATAAAATATATTAGCCAAGATTTCATTGGTGACTTCATTTAATCCGATCAGCATTGTTTAAAATTATTGTGTTGGAATAATAACAAATTCGTACGAAATGACAAATGAAATGATGCTTGAAATACTTTCTAAAATGACGCCTAAATGAAGCCTGAAATGACGTCTGAAATGTCGTCTGAAATGACGTCTGAAATGACTTCTGAAATGACTTCTGAAAGGACGTATGAAATGACGTCTGAAATGACGTCTGAAATGTCGTCTGAAATGACGTCTGAAATGATGTCTGCAATGACGCCTAAAGGAGGTCTGAAATGACGTCTGAAATGACGTGTGAAATGTCGTCTGAAATGACGCCTAAAATGACTCCTGAAAATAAAAACGTTTGAACGTCACGCTGCTTCAGTATGTTGGCTTGTCAAAAATAACTTATTAATGAATTTGAAATCAATACTGTACACTTCATTTTGAAAAATTCCACTTACCTTAAGAGATCAGATCACGTCCCATCAGTAGTGCATGTTTATGTTTCAATCGTGGACTCACGTCCCATTACTACTGCATGTTTATGTTTCAACTGTGGACTCACTGGCACAACTTTTTGGCAGCGGACTGTTTCACTTCTGATAAGAATGCTTTCTTATCAGTACAAGTTATTATCGGCTATAAAAGCTTCTCATTAAAGTAGAACTTTGTCTCTTTCTTGGTGATTTGTCAGCCGAGGGTAAGTAGTCATAAATTTCATTAACTGATCGTCTCAACAATACAAATCCGGACAAATGTGTTTAGTCGTGTAATTAATTTGAATATTGGGAAATATTATAAGCGGTTAAAACCTTAAAATGTAATCTTAAAATTAAATTTTAGATTCCATGCCTGAAGAAAACTAATGTTTATGAGACATATTCGAAAAATATCAAATTGAAGATACTATCGTCCTTCCACATGAAAAATGTGAAGTTAGATATACAAGAATCCTACGATATGAGCAATATCAAGTAAGAGATACAAGAGTCCTATGATATGAATAATATCAAGTTAGAGATACCAGAGTCCTACTATATGCATCCGCCGAGAAAATAAGTTGATTTTTTTAAAAATATGTTTAAATATGTTATTAGTTTTACAGTTTTTAATTTTAGAATCCAGAGTTCAGGGTCATCAAAAATACTGAAGTGCTGTTTAAATTATTATACAATTTTACGCTAATGGAATAAATGTATTGTTTTCATTAAAGATGCTGAAACTTTTAGCAAAACAAAGTAGAGCAATAAAAGTAATATTGTTCAATTGTATGCTGTCATTGTTAGTTGGTAGGAAACACTTTGCAATAGAGTATAGAGAAATAAAAATAATGTTGTTAAATTGTATACCTTTATTGCAGGTAAGTACCAGTGAAGGATCTAAGGAACAATGGCCATCCTCACGCTAATGACGCTGTCAGGCCTAATGTCCGTACTGACCACAGTCCAGCCAGCGGTCATTTCCAAGAGAGCCACCATTGCTATACCTATGGATCGGTACCACAACTACGATGACATGCAACTAACACTGCACCAGCTCGCGGCTCAATATCCAAACATCGCCAGGGTTTACGACGTAGGCACTTCTGTGCGAGGCAGGAAACTGTCAGTCATTCAGGTTAGTATCCTAACATCACCAGGGTTAAGGACGTAGGCAATTCTGTGCGAGGAAGGAAACTGTCAGTCATTCAGGTAAGTATCCTAACATCACCAGGTTTTACGACGTAGGCACTTCTGTGCGAGGCAGGAAACTGTCAGTCATTCAGGTTAGTATCCTAACATCACCAGGGTTTACGACGTAGGCACTTCTGTGCGAGGCAGGAAACTGTCAGTCATTCAGGTTAGTATCCTAACATCACCAGGGTTAAGGACGAAGGCACTTCTGTGCGAGGCAGGAAACTGTCAGTCATTTAGGTTAGTATCTTAACATCACCAGGGTTAAGGACGTAGGCACTTCTGTGCGAGGCAGGAAACTGTCAGTCATTCAGGTTAGTATCCTTACATCACCAAGCTTAAGGACGTAGGCACTTCTGTGCGAGGCAGAAAAATGTCAGTCATTCAGGTAAGTATCCTAACATCACCAGGGTTTACGACGTAGGCACTTCTGTGCGAGGCAGGAAACTGTCAGTCTTTTAGGTTAGTATCCTAACATCACCAGGGTTAAGGACGTAGGCACTTCTGTGCGTGGCAGGAAACTGTCAGTCATTCAGTTTAGTATCCTAACATCACCAGGGTTAAGGACGTAGGCACTTCTGTTCGAGGCAGGAAACTGTCAGTCTTTCAGGTTAGTATCCTAACATCACCAGGGTTAAGGACGTATGCACTTCTGTGCGAGGTAGGAAACTGTCAGTCATTCAGGTAAGTATCCTAACATCACCAGGGTTTACGACGTAAGCACTTCTGTGCGAGGCAGGAAACTGTCAGTCATTCAGGTAAGTATCCAAACATCGCCAGGATTAAGAACTTAAGCACTTCTATGCGAGACAGGAAACTGTCAGTCATTCAGGTAAGTATCCTAACATCACCAGGGTTAAGGACGTAGGCACATCTGTGCGAGACAGGAAACTGTCCGTCATTCAGGTAGACGATAGTTATTCACGTTAGAACTTCCATGTCATTGGGATGTTAGTTTATCTCTGTAGTTTAACTTGAAAAAATCATTGATTGGTTCTGCAGGCAATCAATCACGATTGAAGCAATCACTATTCAATCAATCATTATTGAAACAATCATCGTTCAATAAATCACCATTCAGTAAATCCCCATTCAATCAATCAGCATTCAATAAATCACCATTCAATCAATCACTCTGAAGCAATAACCATTTATTCAATTAACATGCAATCAATCATTTTTCAATCAATCACCATGTAATAAATCAACATTCAATCAATCCCCGTTCAGCCAATTACCATTCAATCAATCACAATGCAATTAATCACCATTCAATCAATCACCGATCAATCAATCACATTTCAATAAATAACCATTACTTTCGGTTGTTCTAAACATATATTTATTACTAAGTATAATGTCAATATTTTAAATGTGAAAACGTAATTTTTTATTGATTTCATGTCAAGTAAAACATCACAGGGCAATTAGTTTATTTTACAGATAAAAAGAAAGAAACAAAATTGCAGAAGTATCCGCAGTTTTATAGAAGCGTTAAATCTGGTATTGCAACACAAAACCCGCGTAGATGAAACACATATTATTAATAGACTTACATAAAAAATTATAGAAGTTTCCGTCTATTTTTGCTGATTATAATTTGAAATAATGACAATGTCTTAATAAATATCGCTTTTTATTCATCATCTTAGCAAAAGCCCAGTTTCACTGAGGTTAACTCTCTGATACATTCTAAGCATTCAAACCATCTCGTTGAATTTTATACTCAATCATTTACATATGTCTATGACCCCCCCCCCCCCCCCCCAATCAAAATGAGAACTGTGTTTTACATTCACTGTCCAGATTTCAGATCACGTGACACAGCGAGAAGTTGGCGAGCCCAGGTTCAAGTACATCGGAAACATGCACGGGAACGAGGCTGTTGGGCGTGAACTTCTCCTGTACCTCGCCCAGTACCTTCTCCAGAACTACGGCGTAGACCCCAGGGTCACCTACCTGGTGGACAATACGGACATCCACCTCATGCCGAGCATGAACCCGGATGGCTTCGAGATTTCACGAGAAGGAGATTGCTCAACCGCTTACGGAAGACCAAACAGCAATGGTATGTCTAATGTATATTTCTCTTCTGGTGTGGCTGGTTACTCGTGTATCATCCTAAATAAAACATTTTCTTTAACACAAATAAAACCAATTCCAATGACAATGAATACACAACAAAATACCAATGGAAAATTATATAAAACAAAAATACCAATGACAAAGAATACACAACAAAATACCAATGGAAAATTATATAAAACAAAATACCAATGACAAAGAATACACAACAAAAAACCAATGACTATGCAATATAATTAATTTGCACACAGTTTTTTTGTAGTTTTTTTACTTCCTTTTGTTGATACGTAACCTCATTGAACAACTTTAGTATAAGTCTGCTTCAGATGACATTATATCACATCAACACTTTTTGTAAAATTGTGCTTGCTAGCTAGCTACACCCATGGTAAGTCACGTTGTATATTCATTAGTGCATTAATTATTGTAATTTTATCGTCAAAAGATTGTGCCTTCTTATAATAGCTTATTAAGCATATTATGTGGACTAAAATAGCTATCTGCTGTTATCTCAGATTCGAACAATGTCTGATAAGGAGCAATGTCCAAAAAAAAAAAGCCTAAAGACCCCGAGATGTATTCCTTTACCACAAACCATGAACATGGTCAATGGTCCACCGAGACGACTTGGTTTTCATTATACAAAGTGATTCAATCTAACAAAACCAACGAAAATGCAACAACAACCTCCCATATGTATTCCATAGATTTTGAGACAATCGAATGACTAAACACAATGAGTATAGTTCTTATCTCATATGCTGCATACTGTTCTACTTATACCATCACACAAGAAAATGAAACTTACAATGACAGACGCACTGCAGACATGACCACGCACGACATGGTTAACATAGGCCAGATGTCAAACATCGGTTATTTGTTATTGACTTTTTTCCTCCTGATTTGAAATCTTTTGTTCTGTCGGTTCAAATTTACAAATATACGCTCAAGAAATTGCTTCCATTGTCTTATTATAATGCCTATTGGATGATACTTAATAGAAGTCTCCAGAATTATTCCTTTCTATGTGTTTTTGTTCGTAATCTGTATAGTGATGAATGTGGTCATTCTTCTCGCTTTACTAAATTATGTACAAAGTAAATGACCAAACTTAAGGAATGGGGAAAAAAATGGGAATAAAAAAACAGTTTAGATCATACCTTACTGCCATGTTGATGAAATTTACGATAAAAATTAAAGATAAACTCCAAAGGTTTGTGCGTCGCTACTGAACATAAATTATCAAATGCCGAATTGCAGGGCAGGATTTGAACAGAAACTTCCCTGACCAGTACTGGCAGACCCCCACGCCACAGGTAGAAACACTTGCAGTAATGAACTGGATCAGGCAACAGCCCAACTTTGTCTTGTCTGCCAATCTTCATGGAGGAAGTTTAGTGGCCAACTACCCATTCGACAATACCCAAAACAGTGCTGTGCAAGAGGTGACAAAAGCTTGAAATAACGACTCACAATTGCCTTTTGAATCACAGTTATTTTTCCACAACAATAACTTTAGTGAAATAAGCTTTTAGTTATTTTTATTCTAATGTTGTTTGTTGTCACGATCACTTAATTTGGCCTATTACGATTACTAGTTAATTATATTGTAGCCGTATGGTGGTGTGGCTTATTACAGTTTTTTTTTTTTTTTTAAAAGACACAATTCATGAAACAGGTTTGAGAACTAAAGCTTTTTATTCTTCGGGTACAGTCCGCTTAACAGACGGTCAAATAAGCCGTTCTCACACACAATAAACATTATCAATTTACACACTCAGCCAGGCCCCCCTGGTTTAAACCCGCACTCCTTTTTTTTTTTTTTTTTTAAAAGACACAATTCATGAAACAGGTTTGAGAACTAAAGCTTTTTATTCTTCGGGTACAGTCCGCTTAACAGACGGTCAAATAAGCCGTTCTCACACACAATACACATTATCAATGTACACACTCAGCCAGGCGCCCCTGGTTTAAACCCGCACTGCCTTATGTTGCTACTGTGCCATCGACGTCATGAGCTGTTCACCGATCCCCCCGTGGGACAGGCATGCCCCAGCTCATGGAATCTGAACATGCCTGGCGTAAACAATCGTGTCACAGGAGCATGCTTCTTTGCCCCCATAGGTGGCATCCTGCCACATAGGCGGCACCCAGCCACAAAGAAAACTGTTACATGAATGCATGTTACAAAAAGTGGCGCATTGCCACAATATTTAAAAACTTTTCTAGATACGAGTTCGTCTGAACTAGGACAGTGCAACATTTATAACACCCATTTTATAAATGTCAAACAGAACAACGATGCTGTATAAGATATGTAGATATATGTATATACATATATATTATATATATATATATATATATATATATATATATATGCTGAATCTTATGCAAATACGCTATATTTCTTACACACCCCACCAAAGCTCTCAATCATTCATATTGAACTGTAACCTACTTTTAAATCTTATCTGATTTATATTTCTCCCTGGTGTCTTCAGAAATCCCCTCAAATGTTTCACATGACAGATCCGTTTCTCTCCAGGGCATTTCCAACCCATCCCCAGATGACGCGACCTTCAAGGTTCTGGCCAAAAGTTATGCCAACGCCCACCCCACAATGCATCTGGGTAAACAGTGTTCCGGCGACGACTTTGCCGGGGGTATCACCAATGGCGCCAACTGGTACTCTGTCTCTGGTAAGTACGTCACGCGTTTGACCACGTGTTCATACTTTTTTTTTTTTACCTCGAAATCTGACAATGTTTAAAACGTGCATCTAAGTGCAGACAATTTGGTGAACTTTATAATGTAAGGTGTTGATGATGCCATCTATCTCATCTAATCGTAGGAGATATCAAAGCTAATACCAGTACAAAGGAAGTAAATTGTGCTCACATAACCCTTAACAATACGTTTCGCTTTATTTAAATACATTTATAATTTAAAAAAAAATATATATTTTCATGCATTATTTATTACTTTGACCAGGTTTGCCCGATGTAAATATATATACCTCCCGTTATAGGAGCTAACTCATTATTTTGAAACCAACATAACTTAACGCCCTTACTAACATAAAATCGGACTTTGTTTTAACTACGTTTATATGTGTATGTGTATGTATGTAATAGACACACTGAGTCCGTAACAAAGGAGACCATGTTAACTATGTTTAAACCGAATGGTAAACATTAATAATTTTCTAAATCCAAAATCTCATTTTAATTCTTGCATAATGTTACATTTTGACAACACTACAGTTTGTGCTTGAGGGTTCAAAATTAGCTTTAAAACAGGCTTCAAGATGGGCTCTGCTTTGACTTATCATAATAAAAAAGTCCACCTTTTTCCGGGCTCAGACGATTAAAATATTATGTTTGTCATAAATAAGTTAGCACGCAATAATAAATAATAAGCATATGATATATGACCGAATTTATAAAATTACAAGATGTTACAAAGTTTCAATTTCTCCTCTACAAAAGTGTGTAAAATACATTGTTTTTCACTCTTTCAATTACACGTTACACGTCTTTCACGTAGTCTCACGTAGTATCCCCCCCCAAAAAAAAAATACTCTCAGAAGAGTAACAATGGTGTTCCAAGACGCATTACGTTCCATGGGCGCCACTTGTAGGGCTAGGCAAATTGACGAATCTGACACAGATTTTACTTTAAAAAAGAAATAATAATTCGTTTTTTGTTTTAAGATACTATATCTGTATTGAATAAGCTACAATCATGCACACTTAAGCGTTTGAGATAGTCTACCTGTAATGAATAAGCTATAAAGCTACACGCCAAAGGGTCAATAGTAATAACATAAAACCATATGGTTTATTTTAGCTTGATGCTAGGATATAAATTATAAGTCTTGCCGTGTACGGCATCATGCCCTTCGTACGGCATCATGCCCTTCGTACTTCGTACGTCTCTGCATACAAGACCAACACTAGGTCAGAAATATACGTGTGAACGATTCATGTCGTAGGTGGCATGCAGGACTACAATTACCTCCACACCAACACCTTTGAGATCACCCTGGAGGTTTCCTGCTGCAAGTACCCGACTAGTGACCAACTGCCCTCATTTTGGAGAGACAACAAGGAGGCGCTGCTCAGGTACATGGAACAGGTGAGGTGGTAGTACTAGGACTATTTGGTTTTTCAATCTCTCCATTTTTGTTTTGCAGTTAAATTTCCTCAGCTCTAGAAAGTGGCTGTTTTTGTTAATGTTTTTTTGTGTTTTTGTTGTTGTTTAAATTAACAATTAACATACATAGATGTGATAGGGTGATTGAAACGAATTACTTTACAATCCATGTGCATTTTTTTATTACAAATCCGTTTGCTACTTTACCTCAACGAAAGTGAGTTTCTGATTTTATCATTCATCAAATAACTATAACAGCTCAGCATTCATCAAATTACTATAACACATCTTCTTTCTCTGTTTTTTTTTTATTTTTTTTTTTTATTTTTAAATTAATGAGCCCATTATTTGTTTGTTTTTTTCCATTATAAGTTATGAGGGACTGCATTCATGTCTTGTAAAAGTAAATAAATAGTGGACAAAAATATGTGTCAGCTTGAATATCAAAGACAAGACTATTGTCTTTTTAATTTAAACCCAAATATACTTTATAACGAGACTTCTTGGTGCTGCAATGAAACGTCCGTCCATTATCAAAAGACTTGTCAGTACACCAATTCCTTGCTTCCATCATAGTTTTCAAACAGCGCTGTCATGAGCCACCCATTATCGATAGATTTCTCCACCAACTAATTCCAAGCCTCCGTCATTGTTTTCAGACTCACACGGGGATCAAAGGATTGATCGGAACGAGGTCAGGTAATCCCCTGCCTAATGTCAAAGTTCATGTGTCGGGTATTAACCATGACGTCACTTCCTCTGACATTGGCGAGTACTGGAGGATCCTGGCTCCGGGGACTTACACCGTCAGTTTCAGCTCACCTGGGTAAATAACAATGTTGCGGTCTTCTTCTATAATATTATAGTACTATCACCTGGGTAAATAACAATGTTGCGGTCGTCTTCTATAATTTCATAGTATTATCACTTGGGTAAATAATAAAATCCAAGAAGCAAGACAACATTGGCGTAGCCCCCCCTACTAGAAAATGGACAACTTATAAGCGATAACCAATGCAAAGCATACATTCTCTTAAGGCAGTTTCAATCCGTCTTCACCAAAGTTTCAACCACAGTCATACCATCCCTAAAACCATCACCTGGTTCAATAGGCCCCCTCAACATAACTGAAACATGAAGCCCAATAAAGCGCCCGGACCAGTCTGTATCCCAAAAATTGCCCTGAAGACCCTGGCTGACAACATTGCCCAAACCTTAACCTGCATTTTCCAAAAGTCGCTTGACACAGGCAAACTTCTGCTAGACTAGCTTGAAGCAAATATCACTAGTGCCTACAAGAAAGGTGACCGCCATAACCTAGAAAACTACCGACCAATATCCCTTATCTCCGTACCATGCAAAATTCTAGAACACACCATCTGTCGCCACATTATGAACCTTCTTGAACACTACAGCATTTTGACCAACCTAAACCACGGTGTCCGCTCTGGAGTCTCAACAGAAACTCAATTAATCATCACCACCAATGACCTCCTCTCCTCCTATGACAAGTGTAAACAGATCAACATGGCAATTCTCGACTTATAATAGGACTTCGACACTGTTCCACACAGCCTTCTTCTACACAAGCTCCACCACTACGGCAATACCGGCAACCTTCACTCCTGGCTCTCAACATTCCTAACACAAAGGACAATGCAAAAAGTGGTTGATGGTGTCCGATCAAGCAATGCCTCTGTAGACTCAGGAGTTCATCATGGTACAGTGCTGAACCCCTTTCTCTTTCTCTGTCATTTAAACGACCTCCCTGATGCTATAAAATCTCAAGTGAGGCTGTATGCAGATGAGTATCTTGTCTACAGAGAGATAAATGTCTACGATGACCACAACCACCTCCAAGTGCGTTATGAAATATGCGGACAAATGGGGCATGAAATTTAACGAAACCAAATGCTACACAATGAGCATCTCAAGAAAAAAACATCAACGTACATGTACTCTCTAAACAAGAACTTTCTCCAACAAGTGTCAATTAATCCATACCTTGGAATTCTTTTCTCTAATAATCTAAAATGTTCACTCCATATAAACACAATTTTAAAAAAAAAGCCAACTCCACACATGGTTTCATTCGAAGAAATCTTCGCCACTGCCCAACATCCTGCAAACAAAATGCCTATCTAGCACTCGTCCGTTCGTTTCTAGAATATGGTGCGATAATCTGGGACCAAAACGTAAGGCAAGACGTGGACAAAATTGAGCGAACACAACGCAACGCAGAGCGCTTCATCGCAATTGACTACAAATCCATCACTCCTGACTTCGTCACCGATCTCTTAAAAAGATTTGACATCCCCTCCCTCAAGAGAGAGACCAGAAAAGCTCCGTCTAACATTTCTCTATAAAGTGATCACGGGGCTAGTGTTGGCCATTCCAGCTAACACGTATCTCACCCCGCAGAAGCCAGGTCGCTTAATCAGAGCCAAACGCTCAATAACCACTGACCTCACCTCTGACAACTCCATGAGCATTTACATCCGGAACAATGATAAATGCTTCAGTGTGTGCCTCGGTGAAACACAGTCCAATATAAACAGTCATTCTTCGCACGAACAATAATTGCTTAGAACCAACTAGACGATGCCGCCGTGGACTCCAAGTCAATCGAGAGTTTCAAGGCTGCCCTGGCACCCGCTAGGAGCGGTTTGGATAGCTCATCGTTTCCCAAACCGCTGCACATATGCCAGTACTTGGTTCCAGCAACGTAGTCTATAAGAATCAGAATCAGAATCGTTTAAATGTTTAGTTTCAAAGTGTAAAACTATGTACAAACATGAACCCCGGCTTCTCAGATCTATGCGTATTTTAGTCGTCAACCATTCAATAAGTTTAGACATAAATCACATGTAGACATGAGTTTTCTTCTTTGTTTTATTTGGATAGATACACAACTGTGACAAGAACTGTAACAGTGACGTCAGGACCAGCTGTCGTTCTTGATGTAGCGCTCAGCACGGCCACAAGGCGATGGTTGTACTGAAATAGTCAACGATAGTGCAACGTAGCTTTACAACGGTGATGACATTCCAATAAATAAATACAAAAAAATGTGTCATTATTCTTATGGAACTCCATAATTTGTACTAGCCAATCAAAATTGACTTTTAGAAAATAAAACGTGTTTGATCATTTAAATTTTGTTTGCTGCAATATCGGTCAATACTTTTGAACGAGTTTTGGCTGATACTCGTCTATAGAGGTACGTTCCCTCCGTACGGACACAGAAACAAGTTCTGAGTCTTGGTTGCTTTCTCTTAGCCCTTAGAAAGCTGATGTGCAGTAAACAATTCACACTTAAAAAAAAAAAAATTTTGAGTTTTGGTTGCTTTCTCTAAGCCCTTAGAAAGCTGATGGGAAGAAAAAAATTCACAATTAAAAAAAAAAAAAATAAAAAAAATAAAAAAAAAAAAAATTTAAAAATCACATAATGGTTTGAATAAAAATAAAAGTATCCTTTAATTATCTATTTACTGTGTTAAAACACAGTGCACAATTTTAAAAAAACAGTAATAAGGGCGTTCACATTAAAATAAAGTAAATTTCTGTTCACTATCAAAGATGTAAGCTCAACAAACCAATCTTTAACTCCTCAAAAACATGGTTTCTTGTCGCTCATAACAATAATTGCACACCACCCAGGAAATAGTGTGTCGTAGCTCATTCGCGGCTGGGTCAAAGTGGTGCTATTTTAGGGGAAATACACTGACAAAAATTAGACAAAGAACGACATCCTGTGATCTGACCGGTACACCAGTGAACTAGGGCATCTGCTCCGGTTCGTTCAGAACCCGTGGGAACCAAGTGAGTAAATCGGGGCCCTTCCCGCGTGTGCCCCCCCCCCTCCTCCCCAAGGCCGGAATTTTTGTTCATCGTCCACCGATACTCAAAAGCGTAAGTGTTTTGTATCTTGAAATTTACCGAAAAGGAATTTCGGATTTGTTCGAGTCCAAAACATACTCTGCGTGGTCCTGAGGATTCCTAATTGAAAGTGTATGCTTGAGAGAAAAACGTTTCTTACAACGTAAAGATCAAATGTCCGGTTTAAAGACAAGTGCTTTAAGTGGATTTGTCACTTAAAATTATTATTATTTTTTAAAAACGTATTGCTTTCATTCTGTGGAGCTTCCTAAAGACTTTGGTTTTCAATACATGTAACTGTCAATAAAGCATAATTATCTCACTATTTTTATAACATTCATCAAAACATGATTATCTCACTCTTTTTACAACATTCACCAACCATGATTATCTCACCCTTTTTATAAGATTCGCCAAAACATGATTATCTTGCTTTTTTACAACATTCAACTAAACATGATTATCTTGCTTTTTTTACAACATTCATCAAAACAGGATTATCTTGCTTTTTTACAAAATTCACCAAAACATGATTATTTTGCCTTTTTACAACATTCACCAAAACATGATTATCTTGCTTTTTTACAACATTCACCAAAACATGATTATCTTGCTTTTTACAACATTCACCAAAACATAATTATTTTGCTTTTTTACAACATTTACCAAAACATGATTATCTCCCTCTCTTAACAGCATTCACCAAAATATGATTATCTCACTCTGTTTACAACATTTACCAAAACATGATTATCGAGCTCTGTTTGCAATACTCAGGCATAAGAATGGAAGGGGAGCTAAAAACCAATCCTCACTCCCTTACCAAATATTTCATATGACAGCCCATGGTAGATTCAATGCAGTTAGCTACAGCAGTGAGATACCCAGTGGGTCAAGCAGAGCGGCGTATTTGGAATTCGCAACCCCTGCCAAATTAGTTTGCGTTTCACAAACATCTTTTGTTAATTCACTCAAGTGCTTCCTACATTTCTTTGATTAATTCACTCAAACGTTTCCTAAATTACTTTGATTAATGCACTCAAATGTTTCCTAAATATATTTTATTAATTCACTCAAACGTTTTCTAAATATCTTTGATTAATGCACTCACGTGTTTCCTAAATAATTCATTCAAATCTTTCCTGAAGTTTTGATTAATTCATTCAAATCCTTACTATAATTTTTTCCTTAATTCACTCAAATATTTCCTAAACATCCTTCATTAATTCACTCAAATGTTTCATAAATATTGAAAAAAACAGAGCAATGATTTTTTTTTTATTTTAAAATAACGATACTAAAAAGCCCTATTGAATTTTATGTTATTTTATTCACTCACAATTCCGTCAGTATTAATGTATTCATATAAGCATGTTAAGTTTCGGAAACAAAAACTAATGCCAGAATATTGCTTAGAATAATTTTTTCACGTATGTACTCCTTCCCCTGTATGCATTTATCGTCTGTGCCAAACACTCGTGAATGAAACGAGAAGACATTTTTTTTAAAAAACTATCTTAAGTTTACAAGGTACAAGGTATTTTTTTTCCTCTGCTTTATCACGTTCTGCCCTTTAAAAATGTAAACACAAGTTGCAGCCAAGCGGTGACGCATTTGGGGGGGGGGATGTCAAAGTGCATTTTAAAGTTCACTTGGCGGTGACCTATAATGAGACAAACCATATGTGGTAATTTATATGTGATAGGTCATGGGTCCAATCTCTTTGATCTGAATTTTGTGATGGTATCTATATTTTTTTTTTCAATTTCATATTCAATTATATATGGGAATTATCAGAATGATAATCCTCATTTTAGAAGACGTAAAATTACACCCAATCCAAGTTTCATAAGTCTCCACGTATGTTTTGAATATGATGTTTGTGAATTGTAATTTGGTAGACACATATGTGAATGTGGAATGGTCTACATGCTGTGAGATTTGTAACATCCATCCATTTACATAACTTAATGATGTTTATGTCTTGACCTAATAACGATAACCCTGGGAGAAATGAGCATGTCTTGTAAATGAATTATGGCCAGTTACAATGTTTTCAAACTAAACCCCAATAGGTTTACCTCAATCAGAGAAAGACTAGGGTGGGTAGATAGGGGGTGGGGTGGGTGATGATCGTCTCTAGTGCACTTTAAAGGGTACTGCATATTTAGTTTGTTATATTGAAATAAATGTAATTTCAATTTATTTTAGGAAAAAGAAAATAATTTCTTAAAAATACAGTGAAAATCAAAATGAGTCATTTAAAAAAAAATTGTTGCTCTTGGAAAATTGTAATCTTTACTTACAAAGCGAGAGTATTTTTTTTTTAAATCATAGGAAACTAAGCAGCAATATATATAATAAAATAAAATGAGTAAAACAGAGTATGGTTAAACCTGAAAAATTAAACGCAACAAAACAGCGAACGTGTCGGCAGAAAGCCTTCGTCAGCGAACAAAACAACAGAAAAAACGTTATAAAAATAAGAAATAGCACTTAGCTGGTAAGTAGTATCTGTGGGCAGCAAATGAAGTGTGGCAGAAGGAAAATGAGTGAGAGTTTAAATAAGCAGCGGCAAAAAAAGGGGGGGAGAAAAAGTTCACTGTGATAGGTCAGAACGTGGAGGGGCGGAGCTATGGTCAAGCTGTGAACAGAGACATAACATTAATCCCATCTGGCGTCAAAGTGCCGTAAGTCAGGATAAGTCTGTGTTCCAAATTGACCCGGCTGGCGGTGTTAGTGCTAGCCACAATCGCACTGATTGAAAAGTCCGCCTTGCCCCGGTGGTCGCTACTATTGAAGTGTTTGGAGACGGGACACTGTTTATCTTGTGTAATGTTTCGGAGGTGTTCGGTACACCTGTCCGAGAGACGGCGTCCAGTCTCCCCTATGTATGTCATCTGACAGCGNTTTTGTTCGCTGACGAAGGCTTTCTGCCGACACGTTCGCTGTTTTGTTGCGTTTAATTTTTCAGGTTTAACCATACTCTGTTTTACTCATTTTATTTTGTACTAACCTGATTGCAGTCTCTCCCCTTATTACCCCAATATATATAATATGTTGACTGATGATTGGTTCCTACAGCAGGGGGCCACCAGTTAGGCTACAACAACTCATTAAGTTGTTTCTACATCATTCAGCAAAATGTTTGGTCTACATCATTCCATCAAATAATTGGTCTACATCATTCCATCAAATAGTTGGTCTATTTCATTCCATCAAATAATTGGTTTACATCATTCTATTAAAAAGTTGGTCCTCTTCATTCCATCAAATGGTCTACTTCATTCCATCAAATAGTTGGTCTTATTGATTCAATTAAATAATTGGTCTGCTTAATTCCATTAAAAGTCGGTCTACTTTATTCCATTAAATAGTTGGTCTACTTTATTCCATTAAATATTTGGTCTACTTTATTCCATGAAATGGTTCCATTAAATAGTTGGTCTACTTTATTCCATTAAATAGTTGGTTAATTTATTCAATTAATTATGTGGTCTAATTCATATCACTAAATAGTTGGTCTACTGTATTTAATTAAATAATTGGTCTACTACATACCATAAAATATTTAGGCTACCTTATGCCATAAAATATTTAGCCTACCTTAATCCATAACATATTTAGGCTACTAGTTTTCGTAAAAAAATTGGTCTTCTGCATTCCATTAAATAGTTGTGTTAATTATTTGTGTAATTAACAAAATATAAGTATAATTGACACATGACAGGGTAAAACTAAGAAAAGAAAATGCAATCAATCTTTGAAGGGAAAACACTTTCTTATGAAAACATTGAACGGAAGCAGATTCTGATATAAGAAAAATTATATTAAAGTAAGCTTATTGTGTAGAAAGCGGAGTTTTACTCTATATTAAACTAAGCTCATTGTGTAGAAAGCTGAATCTATGTTAAGGTAAAAGTGAAAACTTTTCTGACTACACACATCTATTATTGATCTAAGATCTTTTACTCTTAGAACACAAAAATAATATTTAAATATACAAATTTAAAAAAAATAAAAAAAGGATTACAATCCAGGAAAATCCATAGAGATGCGACCACTGGTTAAAATAGCAGTAAGCCCCTAAATGCGTCGTACAGTTTAAATCCAATATCCTACAATGTAAATGTTCTTCATGTAGAAAAGAAAACATGCTAAAACAAAGAATCAAACAGGGGAAAAAAATAGAGTTTAATTTACAATATAATTTATATGTTAAAATAAATATTCTTTGAAAACTTTGTCAATGGTAAAAATGAAATAACATTTTAAAAAGACATTAATAAAATTTATTTATTTCAAAATGTATATCAAAGTTGTTTTTTTTTTGTTTTGTTTTTTTTGTTTTTTCTCTAACCAGGTCAACTTTTTTATTTCTAACTTTCCCCTGCCAACAGCATCTCAACTACGGTCTGTAAGGGACAGAACTTATTAATAGCAAATAGGTTAGCAGTCTGCAGAGTAGCTGCTCCTCGCGTGATGATTATTTCATCATCAGGCTCCAGCACCGAGAAGATGATTGCGTACTTGGCCTTACTTATTTTCAATGTTTGTATACAAAACTTGGAATGAAAGAGTGTTCGAAACAATAGCAAACGCCAGAAGCAAAAACATAACAATCAGTTAACGATTCTTTGTTATAAACATAACACCAGTGTGCTCCGTGGGGTGGAACGATGGTAGGGATTCACATGGTTTGCACATGTTTGGTAGAACTGATGCATGCTTATTAGTTTTTCTGTTTATTGTTGTTTGTTTTTTGTTGTTTTTTTTCAATGAAGATTTTATTAAACATAATGCTGTAATGAGGATTCGCTATTATTATTATTATACTTTTTTCATCTATTATTTAATATGTTTTCATTAATAAAAAACCCACCATGTTAAACTGGAAAATATAATTTTGTGTACCACATTTATTGTTCTTAGAGAACTAGTTGTTATTATTCTTTTTTTATTTTTTTACACTTACTTCACCTTCATATTTCGCTAATGATGGCTTACTTTGAAAAAAAAAGGAAATGCAAATCTCACATTTTATTTTCAGTAAACGAGTTTTAAATATATGAATTCAAACTTTAAAAAAAGTAAAAATTAAATTATTTATTGCATTAATCTGTGCTCAACACTTACTACGCGGTATCCTTCGAGATTCAGCAAAATTAATTTACCGCCATGGCGCGCCATTTATACCTCAGGACGGAGCTTTAAATCATAAGTACGTATTTTTAAACAACTTTTATTTAACTGAACTTATTTCTCAGAGGCAATAGCTCCAATATTTTGGAGAAGGGAAAATCTATTACCACTGTTAGCAAAGTCTCCGCAGATATGTCAAAAATGCCACTGCAATCTAGATTAGACCGTGCATTGTCATACAGCGCTCTCACCAAAATATAAATGCTGCCAAATGTATAAAAATGAAGAAGAATCATTGTTAAATTGCCCGGGTCAGTGCTCAACTGAGGGACGGCTCGACTTGCTCGCCATTTCAATTTTAATGCTTATTTATCAGCATATGGCGATTGTCTACGTTGATTTTTTGTAATTATTGTTTGCTAGTCATTTTATATGTTATATTTGAAATTGTTTGGTATTACAAATAAATAAATTATTCATTTAAAAATTGTTTGCCCACATTTGTCAGTGTCTATGAGTCTATGGTTTAAAAAAATAAGTAGGTTGTAGACTGTTTATGTTTAAGTTTATATAAGGTTCTCATATGAAAAAATAACGTTCAGTGAATAATTGCCTTAAATTCAATACCCTCCATAACTCATTATAAATTAAAGTCAATTTTAAAAGTAAGCCAAAGATAATAATTTATTTTCCATATTGATTGACTGTGCCCCAGGTAGTGACTTGCTGTGCCCGGTACCGGGACACAGTAAATCACTAACCCCTACACACTTTGAAACGCTCTGTGAGCAAGAATATCATATTTAGCCAAATTTTAAGGATTCCTATACAAGTCCATTGTGTAATACAATCAATGAGCACATACAGCAATAAAATATCTGTTACAACTGTTTGCATATTAATAAAAAATAAAATTTCTGATCCACTGTGCCACCGACTCCCTAGTGTGGATGAACAGAGAAAAATGTCTTACAGAGTGCACTCTTTTGAAGCGATAGCGCCAAAAATTATGGAACAGCTTGCCTCAATCTTTGAGGGGAATTTTAAAATGATGGAAAAATCATTTAAGAAACAATTAAAAAAACGTTTTTGTTTAAATAGATTTTGGAAAATACAGAGCATGCTAAAATGGCATGGATACCAGCGCGATATCAACATCATATTCAATCAATCAGATTTTCTGGATGCCAAGTACAGACAAAAAGGCTCGCAGCAATCGGAACCATACCAGCCCGGGGGAGTGTGGGAGTGGGGGGGGGGGTTGGTTGTGCTTGACCTTTTTTTGGACACCACCCCCCCCCACCCCCCCAACCCGTACCTACACAAAGCCCTTAGCCCCCCCCCCCCCCCCCCCCATAAACACAACAAAGATATCAAATAATTCAATAGATCATTGTGACGTCAGAGGAATAAAAATAATATGTCACGGGATTATATCGCCGACCATTTTGCCAGCCCAGTGGTCCCCATAACACGCGTTGCTCTGGGTGCCATGTTGCCCTCGGGAAGAGCCATGAGAATGGGGCAAACAGGACAGTCACAGCGAGCGCCATAATCTTTTTCAGATAGTAAATTCTTAGTGAATAAAAATATCAAGTCACTTTTCAAACACCTTGAGGAGAATATTAGATTTAATCAAGTTTGTTCCAGAAAGTTCAATATTGCTCCACGGGGATAAATAGTGGTGTCTAAAAGATTAATGAAATGTTAATTTAGCTCTTTTAATTTCTATATTTTCCTTGGATTTTCAAATTAACACCGAGTCATCTTTTTATAAAAAGTTTCATGAAGGTTCAAAATTATTCTAGAAACTTTAATTTTTTTCATAAACCTTCAATATATGTCCTCAAATATAATTAAATAATTAATTATATATTTAAACGTTTCTAGAAAGTTCTAAATTAGTTGTCCATTACATGTATTATGGCCTAAGCTATACACATACATGAAGTGGAAGGCTTAGTTTACAACACATCCTACTATGTGGATCGATTGATTTTGGTCAAATTTAGTAAACGAACACTTCATAATGCCGACGGGAAATAAGATCCAACCGAGAAACAAGATCCCAACCTGGATCCCAACCAACGAACATGATTCTAAGTGGGGAACTGGTTCCAATTTCGAAAAAAGTGATCCCACCTGATGAGATGATCGTAAAATTGTGAAAATGTGATCCCACCTGGTGAGATGATCGTAAAATTGAGAAAATGTGATCCCACCTGGTGAGATGATCGTAAAATTGTGAAAATGTTATCCCACCTGGTGAGATGATCTTAAAATTGTGAAAATGTGATCCCACCTGGTGAGATGATCGTAAAATTGTGAAAATGTGATCCCACCTGGTGAGATGATCGTAAAATTGTGAAAATGTGATCCCACCTGGTAAGATTATCGTAAACTTGTGAAAATGTGATCCCACCTGGTGAGATGATCGTAAAATTGTGAATTAAGCCTAACATGAATGGTATCTTACGGGGAACTGGATTCCACTGGTAACGGGATGGGAACCCATTGGGACTAGGATCCTACTGGGAAGAAGGACCTCACTGAGAACGGAATCTCAACAGGTTTTTGATCCCATCGGGAAATGGAATCCGACCGTAAAAAAAGTGTTCCAATCGGGATCGGGATCGAACCAGGAACGGGATCACAATGCTGTCGGGTTTCCACTGGGAAAAGGTCTCATTAGGATATGTCCTCTCACTTTGAAGCGTAATTAGGAAATGGATCCCATCGGGAAAGGAACCTACAGGGATCTGGATCACATACTTAGGAAATGAGATCAAAACAAGGAAAGGATCCACTGGGGATCGAAATCGCTACGGGAAATATGATGTTTGTGGAATAGTATTTTACAAATATGTTTTTAGAGGATAAAATTTAGTATTTTTATATTTTTTCCCAAGCAATGTCTGTTGTTTAGGCCCCTTAATAACGATGTTAGCTAAAGGGCTGAAAAATGTGGGGGGTTTTTCCTCGGATCAAAACGGGTGTATTTGCTAGTTGTTTGTAATTCGACACACCTTCCCCAAGCTGCGTCACGATAGTAAAATAAGTGTTTGTACTGCTGTTTACTTGATGACAACACATCACATCAACTCAGAAATGTTACCCACATATTCTATTGTTCCATCAGAAAATAAAATCGGACACATTCATCCCCGCAAAGTTCGTGACGTAGATAGATACTATTGACCATGTCATTTGCTTAACATTCTCTCACGCACTGTGATCCCCCCCCCCCAAAAAAAAAAGGAATTTATTTTTTACACAAGTAACATTATTATTAACAACCTATTTTTTCAATGTAGATCACTATGGATTGTGTCAAGGCTGTTTTGGAACACGTGTAATCCCTTACAATTAGTCACGTCCTCCTCATTGTTTACCGATATCTTATATCATCGCGTTTAGATTTGTAAAATAGCAGTCGACTATATAAAGTCGGGGAAGTCCACAAAAAATTGAAATCGTCTCCAAGCCGATTTACCTACAGTCATGGTGTGAGTATGCCTGTTAACCTTCAGACTTGACCATTTCTAAAAGTGTTATCAGAAGTTGGTAACTTTAAAAAAAAGTTACAACTAAATTGAATATGCCGCTGATATTAGCCGCGTGGTAAAAATTATGCTTTCGTACATAACATGGGTAGCTCTAATTAACTTATACTTAAGCAGTAATTAGTACAGAAGCTCTTTTTAGCAGTGGCTATCTAAGATACTCCTTATAAAGAAAAAGGAAATACCAGACTAAAATTCGACCTTGAAAAGCTGAAAGATCCTAAAGTAGCAGAAGCCTTCGCAGCAAAAATACGAGGAAAATTTGCAGCGGTTAACATTATAGATGCCGACGGTTCAGACATGGACGCATTGATTGATAACTTCAACACTGCTGTGACGGACACAGCTCACGACATCTCTGGTAAACAACGACCAACCTGAAAACCATGGGTGACAGCTGATATTGCACTATAATTATAAACATCAATTGAGCCGTATGACAAAGCAACCTTTAAATTTCATTTCGATTCAACTTCATCAGATTTTTTTAGTTTGATTCGTAGTTAATAATTTTTTCTTTCTTTTTTGTTTGTTTATATGGTTTTTTTTTCAGCATTTAAATTATTATAATGTATTTCCGATAAAATGACGGTGTTAAAAAGTTATCTGAGAAAAATAAATTAGAAACTTCGTTCAACACGTCGGAATAAAAATTCAAGACTAGGAATATATTCATACATGTCGGCATTTAGCCTTACCATTCTTTTCATTTCACTTGCGATAAGATTATTGCCTCTACATAAATCCTGATTTTTTTTTTTTATATGAAAGTAATCAAGTTATTTTATTTAACTCTAAGTGAAATGAAAATTACGTAAGAAAAAATCCACAAAGAGGATTTTGTTTGTTCTTGTATTTTTCTCGTATTTATGAAAACACAATGACAAATTTATTCCTATGATAATATGTATTGATACTCGACAATAATACTTCTACAGTAAATTTGTCGCTGCTCTTCTGCTGGTGGCTTGCTTAGCACTGACCCACGGTCAGTTGTCCTATGATGCACAGCTTGGCCTGTCCATACAATTCTGTCAAAGATGTGGAACCCCTGGACTCGATGGTGAGTAGCGCTGAAGGTAGCAGATGAAAATTAACCCTTAAAGGAATTTCACACACCCAGCATGCTACGTTCTTTCTCATGTCCCAATTGATTTGATTTGCCCCAAGAATAAGTTAAAAGTCTTATCCTCTGCAGTCGTCCTATCAATTTATAAAATGCTGGTAGTTTCCCAAGCTTTCAGCGTTTTCTTAAGCATATCAGTCGCTACACTGTCCACGCCAAACCATTACAAAAAAAGTCCTGGTCTATGAACGTTGAGATTGTTGGTAGTGGTTACAGGCGTTTCAAACCAAAACAGTTAATTGATGATTATTATAATTGTTCCAGCAAAAAGTGTTGCTCAAACAAAAATGCTCTACTGGTTGGGTCCCTTTCGTGACTGCAAAACAAGCAAGTTCATAGTCCCTTCATTTATTTCATAGCCTTAACCGGCTTTTCTTTCTAGCCTCTACTGGGCTGTTGTTTAAGAAATGTTATCCCCAGCCTCAACTTGACTGATGTTTAAGATCTTTTATCCCTAGCCTCAACTTGACTGATGTTTAAGACCTTTTATCCCTAGCCTCAACTTGACTGATGTTTAAGACCTTTTATCCCTAGCCTCAACTTGACTGATGTTTAAGACCTTTTATCCCTAGCCTCAACTTTACTGATGTTTAAGACCTTTTATCCCTAGCCTCAACTTGACTGATGTTTAAGACCTTTTATCCCTAGCCTCAACTTGACTGATGTTTAATACCTTTTATCCCTAGCCTCAACTTGACTGATGTTTAAGACCTTTTATCCCTAGCCTCAACTTGACTGATGTTTAAGACCTTTTATCCCTAGCCTCAACTTGACTGATGTTTAAGACCTTTTATCCCTAGCCTCAACTTGACTGATGTTTAAGACCTTTTATCCCGAGCCTCTACTTGACTGATGTATAAGACCTTTTATCCCTCACCTCTACTTGACTTTTGTGTAAGACCTTTTCTTCCTAGCCCCAACAGCGCTCATGTGAAATAAGAGGCTTATAAAAAGAATGTGTTGAAAATTTTCAATTGTATTTCTTTCCTGGCTTTGTCACACAACAGACACAATTTATAAGATATAAAAGAAACATGTGGTAACAGATCTACTAGTAAAAATATAATGCCTTAGCTATATGTACAATATATATATATTTTTATTTATCAATGACCTCTCTAAACAGATATATCAATCAAATGTCTTATTGCATAACTATATAACTCAGGCGTCCAAAATTGTCCCTCGTTTACAGTCATGTTTTCCAGCCAATGATTAGTCCTACATGACAGAGTAGTTCAACTCATTATGTAAGCCAACAAGTGTATTTTACCCCCTTTCATTATGAGTTGAACTACTCTGTCATGTAGGACTAATCATTGGCTGGAAAACATTACTGTAAACGAGGGACAATTTTGGACGCCTGAGTTATATAGTTATATTATGTAAGCCAACAAGTGTATTTTCCCCCCTTTCATTATAACACGTGATAAATCTATGACACGACACGACATTAAAAGAACCATATAACAGTGAAAGAAGGAAATACATTTTGATCTATGTGTCCATCTCATCTATTGAATAGTTTAACTCAGATTCTTCTACACGTTTTTCGAACGTCGTAAAAACACCGAAATATACTGAAGCCCTCTTCCATTAGTAAGGTACTTTAATCATAAATAGATCTTAAAGGACTGTGCATTTCATCAAATACACATGTAAAGGGCCGCTCACTATAATAGAAGAAATAATACACAAACATCTACTAACTAACACAAAACTTCCCATGAAGGACTAAGATTACTTTCTGATGACCATGGCAAGTAAGTACGATAGCGATCAGCTCTATATGCTGAGCTGTGCCTTATAACATTGTCTTCACGCAGGGCTCACCCGCCGCCATGGCCTACCTCGAAACATCTAGTGTTAGCATATGCCCTAGTGTTGCTGGGGCCATACTGTAATGCCGACGGTTAGGGTCCCTGTTATTGTCTAGTCTCTTGAAAAATGTGCTCAATACGCATCTGTGTCACTAAACTTTGCAGACTACCATGGGTCTTCTAGTCAATTAGATGGTTCTTTTGACGAATGATAATGAATATGCACGTACGTCAGAAACAGTCAAGACAAAAAATGATAATTGCCATAATAATAAGTCATCATCATTAAATCCATTAACCCCATGCAAAGCATTTAGTCTTGACAACATCAAACCACGTGTGCCCAAAGAGTTAGCCAAGGAAATAACTACTGCACTGACAATCCTGTTCCAGTCGTCAGTGTGCACAGGTAATGTTTCATCAGACTGGAGATTAGCGCACGTCACCACTATCTACAAGAAATGGGAGCATTCCGCCCTTACCAACCATCGTCCGATATCCCTCACCAGCGTGGTATCCAAACTGTTAGAACACAAAATTGAAAGCGCAGACATGAAGCGATTTGCAAGCCAAAATATACTCAATGACTGTCAACATGGCTTCTGAGTCAAAGAGTGTTTCGCTGGGACGAACATATTAACAATGTGTGCACCCAGGCAAACAAGACCCTAGGGTTCTTAAGGCAAAATCTAAAGATCGGCAACTGCAGTGTAAAAAAAAAAAAGAGCCGATAAAGCCTTTGTCCTAGCGCTTTTAGATACGTATCTTCAGCCTGGGACCCATTTAACCAGAAGAGCATTGACAGGTTGACGGGCAACACGCTTTGTCCTAAACCGCTACAGGAATACCTCTAGTGTTGGCAGCATGCTGTAAACATTAGGCTGGTCACCATTGGAGGAACGACGACGACTATCCAGGCTCTCCATGATGAACAAGAAAAATAATGGGCTGGTCCACTACTCTAGCATTAAAGAGAGACTTGTTCCTCTCGCCAAAAGACAGCGTCGAGGCCATGAAAGGAAGTTCCGGCTCATACCAGCAAGAAGCCAGTGAAGGACCTGCTCATTCCTGCCAAAGACAAACAGGGACTGGAACAAGTTTCCAAAAGGAACAGT
This sequence comes from Lymnaea stagnalis, assembly GCA_964033795.1. NCBI lineage: Eukaryota > Metazoa > Mollusca > Gastropoda > Lymnaeidae > Lymnaea > Lymnaea stagnalis. The sequence goes on along the minus strand of CAXITT010000424.1, from coordinate 150,187 downwards.
TCAGGCTAAAACCCTTGACACATTTGTGTATATTGCCTCAGGCCTTTAAACCCCCAGTTCCTGATACCCTCACTGAGAAGCCCTTGCAACCAGACAGATATCCTCTTCAACACCACGCATAAAAACATTTATAATCCCCTCTACATACATTGGAGATAGAATGAAAAAAAAATTGATCAAGGGCCCTTAATGTGTAGAAGAATAAGAAGTAAAAAAATGGCGTTCACGAACTACTAACTCTCTCAAAACACACCGCGTACTATAACACACAATATCAAGTGTGTACATTCATTATTAGTGATCTACCGACACTATGTACATGCTACTTGGTTGTTTTATCTGTTAGATTTCTGCATCAAGCGCTACGGAAGGTGGGGACAAACGGTACCTGCTGTAGGCAATGCCGGCTTTGGAACATTTGGTGGACCTACTGGACGACCACCACATGGGTAAGTTGGTGGACCTACTGGACGACCAACACATGGGTAAGTTGGTGGACCTACTGGACGATTACTAAATGGGTAAGCTCGTGGACCTATTGGACGATAACTACATGGTTAAATTAGTGAACCTGCTAGACGACCACCCCATGAGTAAGTTAGTGGACCTACTGGTCGACCACCACATCGGTAAGTTAGTGGACCTACTGAGCGACCACCACATCGGTAAGTTAGTGGACCTACTAGACGACCACCACATGTCTAAGTTGGTAGACCTACTGCTCGACCGCTACATGGTAAAGTTAGTTGAAAACTTGGTCTAGCCAACTGTCGAATAATTTACTACTAAACAGTAGGTTTGCGTTTCGCTCACTAATATACTATTAATTTCCATTTTTTTAAAAATCGTGATTTTTTTTTTTATTTGTATATTCAACATGTTTAAACGTATGATATATTTATTCATGATATTTCAAGTTAAAGATTGATTTATGTTCACCAAAATTAAGTTGATTTTATTATTTTAAAAAAAAAAAGGATCACTGAATGTAATAGCCCTCTAAACAACTTACCCTCTAAAGAAATGACTTTAACGTGACAACAATAATAACAGTTTCCACATCATTTCTGATCAGTTATTTTTCTGGTGTAACCAACAATGTGCCCAACTCATGCGTGACACTGAAGCAATATGCTGCAGCCATCCCAAACAGAGGACTACAGACCAACAGCATTCCTGTCTACGTCCAGACCGGTGACTGGGGAGCAACCGTACCCAGGGTAAGAGTATTTGACAGGGGTTCAAACCTCTCCATTTGCTGTTTGCTGACGGGCATTCTCATATCTGGAGTAACCAATGTAGTTTGAAATTGATGTAGTGTCAAGGCCATTATAGCAATTTCCACTAAAAGAGACTGTGATAATTTCAGTTACAATCGTGTATTGTATCTTATAGTCGTGTTTCTGCTTCGTTAAACTAAATCATTAAAAACAAAACAAACAAAATTCGATTTTCAAAATGTTTTATTTCTTTTAAGAAAACTAAACTAGCGGATTATTTGAGCATTTCAATGTGAAACTAGTTTTGTAATCAACAAACGTATTTCAATTAAATAAAGATATATTCTAAAAGTAATAGTTATTGTTGATGATCATTTGTCATTTCATACTTAAGATCTTACATTTATTGTAAAGAAACAATATTGTTATTATGAAAACGCAAACACACGCACACAAAAAAAGCACACTCAGAAGCACGCCAACACTCATTTATAAATAAATATGATGAAACACACACAAAATTATCTATTTACGAAAGAAGTGTTTCACCATTCAGTGCTGCTGTAAATAAGTTGAAAATCTTTTCATGGTTTTGCGGATGTATTGCGAGGTAAAACAAAACTTTTAAAATTTCCATTATCTGTCCCCAGGTATTCTTCAACCCAATCGTTGCTCAGTTCTTACCTGTACAGTACCCACTTGACCACTATCTGGACAACAACGCTAGGTTCCCCAACGGTGTCTGGAACTACGCCAACCCAAGCAGACCAGTGAAGGTGAGGTCTTCCTCCTCTTCATATTTATGATAGCCGTGCCTGTATTTTAAATCTTTAAAAAGGACAATGGGGCACTCGACGTTGACACTAGAAGCAGTGAGCATATTCCATTTTACCTTAGAAAAATGATGTAAATAAGCAAGAAAGAAGTATGCTATATTGTTTTAAACCTCATTTAACATTTAATGGGCCTGTGAATTTAAATTTAAAATATTAACGTACTACCGATGGCTGCAAATAAATCAATATTAATATCATGTTCCCAGAATGCCTACAGGCTCGACAGCTTCTACTACCAGGACACCGGCAACAACACCTGGTCCTATCAGTGCTACTGTGACTGGTGCCAGCAAGCCCAACAATGTACTAATGGTTAAAACAGTCCAGTAGCGTGCATTGTGATTATAAGTTTCAATAGTACCATAATTAATTCTATTGATTGGTTGTAGTGGTATCTCTTGAAGATTATAAATAAACATGATTAATTAAAATCAATTGTTTCCTTTTTAATTTTTATTTCATTTTTAAAAATTAAATAAAACATCATTTTAATTTTTTTTAATTTGATGTGCAATTAATGTGTTAATGAATGTTATAGCTTACAAAATAATCTACTACATAAAGAGCAGTAGTTCTAATTATTAAAATGATCTTCTTTATAAAGGGAAGTTATATCATTTATTAAGATAATCTACACTATAAAAGGGAGTTGTATAATTTTAATAATATAGTGATGTTAAAAATAAGAAATAAAGAATTATCAGATTCGGCTTCGCGGTTCGCAATACTTGGTGAACAGTTTACAGACTTTAAATTTTGTCATTAGTTTACCTCAAGTTAGTTTAGACAAAAAAAAGTCAGAAAGGTGTTGGACTACATCGTATTTGAATTAAGCTGTAATTGTTTCCACTCTTCTTTTAACGCATTTTACAATAAAGATTGATTATGGGAACACGCCCGACTATGAATTACTGAATGTTTGAATCATATCTGTAGTGCACCGGAAAATTTCGAATGCCGAAATGTGTAGTGCACCGGCAACTTTCGGATGCCAGAGTCTGATTTCAATCTGTAGTGCTCCGGCAACCTTCGGATGAGAGAGTCTGATTTCAATCTGTAGTGCTCCGGCAACCTTCGGATAACAGAGTCTGATTTCAATCTGTAGTGCTCCGGCAACCTTCGGATGCAATATACGTAGTACACCGGCAAACTTCGGATGCCCAAGTCTGTTGTGCACCGGTAACCTTAGAATGCCAGAGAGTCTCCCTTCAATCTGCAGTACACCGGAAACTTCCTGATGTCAGATTCTAGAGTGCACCGGCAACCTTCGGATCCCAAAGATTGTAGAGCACTGGAAACCTTCGGATTCCAAAGTCTGAAGTGCAACGGCAACCTCCTGATGCCAAAGTCTGTAGTGCACCGGCAATCTTTGGATGCCAAAGTCTGTAGTGCACCGACAAAATTTGGATGCCAAAGTCTGAAGTGCACCGGCAACCTCTTGATGCCAGAGTCTGTCTTCAACAATTTTTAAAGCGATGAAATGCGTAACCTTTATTGAAACACAGGAGCTTGCCAGTTTGTCCGCAGTTTTTTGTCAAGGAGTAGGTTGTCCAGTAGTAGGCTGTCAAGCAGTAGGTTGGCCAACAGTAGGTAGTGCAGCAGTAGGCTGCCCAGCCGTGGGTTGTGCAGCAGTAAGTTTTACAGCATTAGACAGTCCAGCAGTAGGTAGTCCAGCATAGACTGTCAAGCCGTAGGTTGTCCAGAATTAGATTGTCCAGCAGTAGGTTGTCCAGCATTTGACTGTCCAGCAGTAGATTTCCAGCGTAGACTATCAAGCAGTAGGTTTTCCAGCATAGGCTGTCAAGCCGTAGGTTGTCCAGCATAGGCTGTCAAGCAGTAGGTTGTCCAGCATAGACTGTCAAGCAGTTAGGTTGTGCAGCATAGACTGTCCAGCAGTGGGTTGTCCAGCATAGACTGTCCAGCAGTAGGTTGTCCAGCATAGACTGTCCAGCAGTAGGTTGTCCAGCATAGACTGTCCAGCAGTAGGTTGTCCAGCATAGACTGTCAAGCAGTTAGGTTGTGCAGCATAGACTGTCAAGCAGTTAGGTTGTGCAGCATAGACTGTCCAGCAGTGGGTTGTCCAGCATAGACTGTCAAGCAGTTAGGTTGTGCAGCATAGACTGTCCAGCAGTAGGTTGTCCAGCATAGACTGTCCAGCAGTAGGTTGTCCAGCATAGACTGTCCAGCAGTAGGCTGTGTTGACACAGGTCAATTTTTTGTTTGTTTTTTAAAAGATGTAAAATATATAAATCCAAACGTATTTGTCTTCTTTGGCTACATAGGAAAAGGTTTGCTCGGAAACGATACTCAAAAGACAGTTATAACAAGTAGGGCAGCTTCTTGTCCATCTGTCGACAGATGTTTATGTTGATGTTGTATGACATGGTAGGGGTCTCAAAACACGTCGTAATATTGATTTGTCTAAAATCGAAGTTTCAAACAAACGGTAAAAGAACTATTCCCTATTGTTAACTGTGCAAATAAATCTATCTTTGATACCAAACTTGGTGTCTCGTGTGAAAATATGTTGTGGGAATAGATAACGGTTTCATGGTTATTTCTGAATTTCAGTTTTAAAAAATAATAATAAAAATAATAATTCCGAAATATCTCTGAAAATAATATCTTTAATTTTTTTTTTTAAATCTAACAAAGACATTAAGAATGTCATGATTAAAAAAGGCACTTTGTGAAAAAATTACTGTGTCGATAAAGATTTTAAAAATTGAGAGTAAGTTAATATCGTAAAAAAGAAGGTATAATGAAGGACTTCTGTACTAGAAAATTTTATATTTGATTTTTTTTTTTTTAAATTTTAAAAGAAAAAATAAAACAGGGGCTAAATTGTGTAATTGCTTTTGAATTAAATGTTTGGTAAAGTGTTGCACCCAGAGCGACAAGATAAGAACAACAAAAGAACATTATATGTATAAGGTTTTATGTTTATGCTGTAGTCAAATTACAACCATCAACATTATATGTAATTGGACGCATGTTTATACTCAAGTCAAGGGAAATAAACAAAATTATATGTACAATGTTGTATGTTTAAAGTCACGTCAAAGCTCAACAAGCAACATTAAATGTACACGGTTGCATATTTATACTGACGTCAATGAACAACAAACAACTTTATTTGTACACGGCAACATATTTATACTGGCGTCAAGGAACCGCAAGCAATATGTTAAGTATGAGGTAGCAATTTTTAAATTGCCGTCAAATGATAAAAAGCCAATACAATCATGTGTACAAGGTAGCAAGTTTAAACTTGCGTAAAAAAATTAAGCAATATTATATGTACAAGTTGGCGTGAATCAACTGATGGCAGAGAACAACAATCAACAGTATATGTGCAAGTTGGCGTGAATCAACTGATGGCAGAGAATAACAATCAATAGTATCTGTACAAGTTGGCGTGTATCAACTGATGGCAAAAAACAACAATAAAAATGGTGTCATAGATCACGTACCCTTATCTGTACAAGGAAGCATGTTTATAGTAATGGCAAAGAACAATGATCATCAGTGGAAGAGAGCATGTTTCAACTAACGTCAATGGATCACACGCATCTTATATTAGCGCAAGTTGGCGTGACTGTAATAACTTTAAATAATAACGAGCATCATTAAAAGTACAAGATTAGCACGATTGAACTAAAGTCAACGACTCACAAGCATCATTAATAGTGCGAGGTAGCATGATTAAACGTGTTTCAAATAATCACAAACATTATTATAAGAACAAGGCAGCACGTTTAAACTGACATCAAAAAAACAACAAGCAACATCATCTAAAAAAACGGCGTATAATTAAATTGATGTGGAAAGCACACAAAATAAACTTTAACTGTAAAAAATGTGGCATGTTTAAACAAACTGCAAAGAACAAGCAATGCTATCTTTACAAGGCATCAATTTAAACTGACGACAAAAATAATCTACCAACATTATATGTTCATGGTAGAATGTTTGAACTGGCGTCAAAGAACAACCAGCAACATTACCTGAAAAGTCGCTTTTTTTTAATGCTGTTGAAGAACAAGCAATATTGTCTGTATAAGTTAGTCATATTTTAACTAAACTCAAATGACAGCAAACACAATTATATGAAAAACGTAGTATTTTTAGAAGGCCGCCACAGAGCAACTTTCTGCATGTATTCCTGTGTTTGACGAATTGAAATTTTTTGTGCAACAAAATCACAAATTAAGTTTCAAAAAAAATATTATGATTTTAATACCACCTTGCTGACGAAACACAATCACAATCACAAATTAAGTAAAATATAACATAGCTTTAACACCACCTAGCTGCCTTAACATAACACAATCACACATTTAGTTAAAACAACACAACGTCTCCACTACATAGCTCACACAACACAAAAGTTTAGAAATGTGTTCATTTCAAAAATGTAATTCACCTGTGTTCCTGATTTATTTTTTATTTTTTTAAAAATTTTTTTAAAATGAAATTGTAGATTTACAAACGAAAAAAAACCCTGTAATAGTCTTTTATTTTTATTTTATGCAATTAAAAGATATTTTTTCGACATAGAGAACAATTTTTGTCGAAAAATATCGGCTTCATCCAGGACTATAATTTTAAATATATATATATATATATACATATATATATATATATATTATTTTTAAGTTCTTTAATGCGCTGACCAAATTACAATGATTTTACGCTAACATGCACTGTTTTTTCTGTTAATGTCTAAAAAAAATTCAGCGTTCGTATTTTCTCCTGCTTTGTAAAGTACATTTAGCTGGTACAAGACGTGAATGGACGGATCTCCTAGTCAATAAGACATTCATTCATGTCCTGGCACAAACCAGAGGAAAACGTGATAGGAACTGAACATATGTTCAAATAGATCATTGACGTTGTCGGGGCAAAAAAAAAGGTGGGGGGGGGGTCGGTCCTTTTCAGGGTATGTCCATGTTATTTGATTTAGATCAAAAGCAGGTTGGGCCGCACTTGAAGAGCACAAATAGTTAAAATAAGAATACATTTAATACATGTTAGATCCCTTTGGCTCATTAGACTACGCCTACAAAGATTCACAAAATCCCAGAATGTCACGTCTGCTCAGTGCATGTTTCTACGCATGTCTCTCAAACTTGCCATTCATTGACTCAACCTCAAAGGTATAAAAACTGCCCATAAATTTGATTATTGTTAGGTATACACTCGGATATACGCTCAAGACATGGGGCAAGTAAACCAACAGCTATTTTTAAAAAAAGTATTGATCATCACAAAGATTCAGGCCCTGCAAATTTCATTCTCACTACAGGAATTTTCTCTGTAATGTTTCAAACATGGTAGAAAATTTAAATCACATATCATGATCATTTGTGGTTCAATTATTTTGTATTGCAAGCATTCACTCGCATCTTCGGTGGCACTACAGCTCTTAAGACCTTGGCCTGCTTCAACACAATTTTTGTGTTGGCACTACAGCCTACTTAAGGCCCTGGCCTGCTTCGACACATTCTTTCGTTGGCACTACAGCCTACTTAAGGCCCTGGCTTGCTTCGACACATTTTTTCGTTGGCACTACAGCCTACTTAAGGCCCTGGCCTGCTTCGACACATTCTTTCGTTGGCACTTCAGCCTACTTAAGGCCCTGGCCTGCTTCGACACATTCTTTCGTTGGCACTACAGCCTACTTTAGGCCCTGGCCGGCCTCGACACATTTTCCACTTGGGTATATTAACGACGTTTCGCATCCATGCGAGGGCCCCTAGCAGATGTATCTCCTTCACTACATCGTCAATCGTTCTTAATCTTGGTCGAGCCGTGAGCCGTCTGAGCCTTGGTTTCTATCTGCAGACGAAATCGCTGCTCTAAAATCTGACACATTTAATGCTTTCTTTGTACTGATTCTGATAAAAACCTTCATTTTTAGTTTGCGAATCCTGTTGCCCCTGTTGGTCCTCTACTCTTCCTCGATCGATGGTCAGATATGCTCCCAGCCTCGGCTTGGCCTTTCAATACAATTCTGTCAGAAGTGTGGGAGCCCTGGACTTGATGGTAAGAAGATTAGTCACACATAAAAAAAAATACCCAACACAAAAGTAAATAAACATAATTAGTATTAACCATAATAATTTTAATCAACAAAACATAAGTACACTTACCACTAGTGAAAACGATTGAGAGTATTTCAAACATCATATGTCTTTTAAGTATAATATTTTGGTTACTATTTGATCACTGTTCTTGGCTCTGCATTATCTGCTCTACGAAATCACGTTCTGATCATTTCAATTCCATACTAATAGGGTCATGTTGACCTCATTTTTCTTTTCTTTTAAAGTTTTCTCGATAATTTTTTGAAGCGCTAAAATTCTTTATTTTTTTTATATAAAAATTTGTTTAGATTTTTGCATCAAGCGGTATGGAAAATGTGGAACATATACGGTAGCGGTGGGAAACACGGGCTACGGAAATTTAGGTGGACCTGCGGGCCTACCACCCCATGGGTAAGTCATAAAAAAAAACAGTCAGATATAACATCATTGTTACGATTGTAGATGGATAGATTAGAAGTAACTTTATTAAAAGGACTATGCCTGATGGACTGGGTGACTCTCAATTCAGCTAAATATAACGAACTTGTCAGGATTCCAAATCGAAAGTATGTAACACGCATTCAACAAATCTAGCACCACTCATTGGGCAGACATTCAACTCCCACTCATTGGGCAGATATCCAGCTCCCACTCATTTGGAAGACATTCAACTCCCACTCATCGTTAACATTTAGATGAACTAGTTTTCTTTTCGCTAAAATTAAATTAAAATATTTGGTATAAAAACATAATTGGTAGAATGCTCTGTAAATGTGGACATAAAATACTATGATGTACTATGGCCACTGTGATGTACTATGGCCACTGTGATGTACTATGGCCACTGTGATGTATTATGGCCAATTTGATGTTCTATGGCCACTGAGATGTACTATGGCCACTGAGATGTACTATGGCCACTGTGATATACTATGTAATATGGCAACTGTGATGCACTATGACCACTGTGATGTACTATGGCCACTGCGATGTACTATGGCCACTGCGATGTACTATGTAATATGGCGACTGTGATGCACTATGGCCATTGTGATGTACTATGGCCAACTGTGATGTACTATCGCCACTGTGATGTACTATGGCCACTGTGATGTACTATGTAATATGACAACTGTGATGCACTATGGCCACTGTGATGTTCTATGCCCACTGTGATGCCCTATGGCCACTGTGATGTACTATGTAATATGGCAACTGTGATGCACTATGGCCACTGTGATGTACTATGGCCACTGTGATGTACTATGGCCACTGTGATGTACTATGGCAAATGTGATGTACCAGCCAGCTCTTGAATTTAGCCGAAAACTGCAATTTAAATTCGACTTATAGGTCGAATATGTTTCGTTAAGTTTTAGTATCGGAATGAGTTAAGATATGTTAACCTTGCCACCGTCCCTGTAAGTGTAGTGCTCTTTTCGCCAGTTCATTAAAAGACTACGGTTATAGCAATACAATAAAATAAGTTTCCATTATTATATTTCTCCAGTACCCTGTCACGTTCCATTGTTATGTCTTGCCCAGTTATTTCTTATTTTTATTGTTATATTTGTCCCACTTACTTTTCAATTCCATTGTTATATTTTCCCAGTTATTTCTCCCGTTTTATTGCTAAATTTGTCCCACTTACTTCACACGTTCCATTGTTATATTTTCCCAGTTATTTCTCACTTTTTATTTGTTAAATTGTTCCTAGTTACTACTCGGGTTTCACCAATGGCCTACCGAGCTCGTGCGCAGAACTTGTGCGTGTCGCGTCAGCTATACCCAACAGTGCTTTACAGACGTCATCGTTCACCGTATACAGCCAGACTGGTGACTGGGGGGCGTCCTTACCACGGGTGAGATCTTTTACATTAGTTGATTGGATTTTCATGAACAAAAATAATCATAGGGTAATCAAAGACAAAAGAAAAGAAAAGGGAAATATTTTTTTTTTTTTTTTAAATACGAAAATATTTTTTTTTTCAAATGCTAACAAACAAACAAAAATTATTTTAAAAAATAAAAAAAAATTAGATGATAAATAAATATTATTTTTTCATTAATACAATTTTTTTTTAAATGTAAGGGAATTGTATAAAGACCAATTTACTTTGTTTTTTTTAATTCTCTTTATTCTTTAAGTGTGAGATCAGATAGCCGTTAATGAGTCGGAAGGTTTTTATTTTGGCAACTTATTATTTGTATTTGCAAGGAAATTTTCTTGATTTTGCTTTGGAACTCCTCTCCCCCACCCCTACCCACCCATACCCCCCCCCCACCACACCACTTCCGCATTAAGTTCGTCTTTCTCGCAGTTGAAGATAATGTTACCATGTAAAAATTCCACCTTAACATCTGTGTTATAGCCGTTAATGAGTCGGAAGGTTTTTATTTTGGCAACTTATTATTTGTATTTGCAAGGAAATTTTCTTGATTTTGCTTTGGAACTCCTCTCCCCCCCCCCTACCCACCCATACCCCCCCCCCACCACACCACTTCCGCATTAAGTTCGTCTTTCTCGCAGTTGAAGATAATGTTACCATGTAAAAATTCCACCTTAACATCTGTGTGTATATTTTCCCAGGTTTTCTTTAATCCACTCGTTGCTCAGTTCTTGAACGTCCAGTACCCGCTACACCACTGTCTTGAGAACAACGCTGGCTTCCCCAACAAAGTCTGGAACTACGCCAACCCTTACAAACCTAACCTTGTAAATGAACGTTTTGCTGAAATTGTTTAACCCCGATCTCAAACGTATCTTCCCCCCCCCCCCCACAAAAAAAATATCTCTACATCAAAACACACAATGTTCAATGTAACAAAGCCACAAACGCCACAAGATGGCTCTGATTTAACGGAATAAAATTCCCGATAACTCTGCTAAATGATATTCTTTAAATATAAGCGACCGTGCTGAGTTATCTTTTCTTTAGTTCCCCGGAAATAGTCTCAGTTTGAAGATTATGTTTAAAAATCTGCAGTGTATTTGGAGGTGGGGTATTAAATATTAATCAAGTTCAAGGGCGGTAGCAAATCTGGAGGAGTGGATCAATAATTTGGAATCGTGTAAAGTGCTTTACTTTAATGCAGGGTTTTTTAAGCATCTTTAGTGGATGGGAACTTAAGACGTTGCCGTCTCCAGTATTGGTTTGGGCCATAACTGTTTGTGGAATAAATCTGAGGTGCCAAAGTGGGTTGGAACCTATAATATTAATATAGTTCAGGGTCGGTGACTCCCGGATCTGGAGAGGTGGGCGGGGGGGGGGGTAGTAGCACTAATAGGAAATTTTATAAGCTGTTTTACTCGAATTCATGTTTTTTTTAAGTTACTTAAGCTGATGAGAAGTAAGTTATTCTTTTATAAAACATTCATAGTTGAATTTCCCATTTAAGTCGGCCAGTATCTGTTTTGATTGAAGTTTAGACATAAAATAACTGGTCCCTGCAAAGTCCCTCCGTGTTATTATGAAAGCCAACCCTTCAAAAAGTGGATGGTGTTTTGTATGTGCACCCTTCCTGTTACACCGTAACTGTATGCGGCAGACGTTTTAATTCTTCAAAAGGTTTGTTAACAACGAACATTAAAGTTATTCTTTTCCCCAAGCAAACGGAGATTACTTAAACAAAAATAAAATAATATCTCCTCATTAGCTTTAATAATACAGATCCACCTTCTAGTTTTGTGCCGATAGGAATCTAACAACACATTTAGTTAACTCGTAATTAAAAAAGTGTTGTTTTTTTTTTAAATTTTAAATATATACGTTTAAAAAAAATATTTTTTTAATAAATAGAAAGAAGGAAGAGCAAAGAATCTAATAAAAAAACAAGTCAATTGTTATACCTTTGACGACGAGTTCATGAACATTGTCTCACAGACTGCGCGTTGTTCAATTGGGAATTCATTGTTTTTGAAAGGTGCTAACACATACGTTGTTCATTTTAAAATAAAGTGTGCGCATTTCATCTGTGTCTACAGAACAACCTGAGGTTGGACAGCTTCTACTTCAACGCCAACGGCAACAACACGTGGTCCTACCAGTGCTACTGTGACTACTGTAGTCGGTGTCAACAGTGTACCAACGGTTAAATCAAGGTTGCAGCAGCAACTTCAAAAATAAAAGTCTGGTTAAAACAACATTGACAGGAAAGGTCTGTTTAAAACAACTTCAACAGGAAAGGTCTGGTTTAAAAATAACCTTCATTAGGACAAGTCTGGAAAAGGGGAACTATATTATTATTATTTTTTTTTGTTGTTGTAAATAAATGCTATTTATTAAATTATTTGTGGTCTTCTCTCCCTTTATATGTATGTGATTGCTACAGATCGACAATATTGGCCGTGTTATCTTTTTTATTTTATGAAGATTTAACAAATTATAACAGAGATAATTATTTGTTTTAACTAAAGTACGTTTCCTCATCGCTATACACTAGGTTCGTTGCTGGCTAAGAAATGGAAACCTAGAAAAATAGATTTGTTGCAAAATAAGAATGACATTATCACTTATAGTTTGTACCTGAAGGAGATATAAACAAATTAAAACACTATAGCCTTACCGAACAACATACAGCTCATTATTTTCAACAAATAGCTCATCCGGTACGACGTATAGAAGAATTATCACCGAACAAGGAAATATTCAGTTTTTAAAAAAAATCTTAGCTCATTAATTTTTTATTAATTTTTTTTTCTTCAAAAAAGTGTGCTGGATTGTGTCAATGACTTACCTGAAATGTCCTCTTAGGTTTTCAATGTCAACGCATTTATAACACATTATATCATAATTTATATCAAATAATAATGAGAAAGCAAGACTTCCTTTTTTGAAATATATTTTCACTGAAATATTATAGCGTTTTTTTCTCTTCAATATTTCATAGTGTAGTAATACAAAGTAATAAGCATAAAATATTACAGAGCAGATTTTCGATATTTCATAGCAATGCAATACAAAGTATTATGTATTTTCATACATAAATCACACTACACAAGACAAAATAATGGAATCTGGAATCTCAAAATATGTGTATCTGTATTCCATCACTTTTAAAGAGAAAAACAAATGCTCTACAATGTGTATCATACAGCCCTCTACAATGTGTATCATACAGCCCTCTACAATGTTTATCATACAGCCCTCTACAATGTGTATCATACAGCCCTCTACAATGAGTATCATACAGCCCTCTACAATGTGTATCATTCAGCCCTCAACAATGTGTATCATACAGCTCTCAACAATGTGTATCATACGGCCCTCAACAATGTGTATCATTCAGCCATCTACAATGAGTTCCATACAGCCCTCTACAATGTGTATCATACAGTCCTCTACAATGTGTATCATGCAGCTCAATACACATTGTAGAGGGCTGTAAAATCATATTTTTTAAACCAAAACAGTAACAACAAAGGAAACATAATATTGATTTGCATGAAGCAATATCTGATAATTTGACCCAAATGTACTAGAAAAGATCATGATCAACCTACTTCAAGACGATCAATTTGACATTGGTCAGATGAATGAAAATTAAAAATCGTTTCATCAATAACGGTTTAAAAAAATAAAATTATTTATTTTCTAGGAACCGATTGAACTATTTGACATACTTAATTATGGGTGTTAGAAATATATCAAAGTCAATTAAAGATCAATTTTAACAAATGTGTATTCTGATATGATTGTGTATTTATTTGTGGTGTACACAGGCTGCACAAGTTATTAGTAGTCTCACCAGAAGTATTGGAAATAATCTTAAACAAGACAAATATAGATAGATAGAGATGGGTTTAAAAATTATAGTGTTGGTAGTAATATATAGGGATGTTGACATCTATTCATAGTGCTAATATGTTATGACACGGAATAAATGACTGAAATAGATTGAACAAATGTTTATTCATTTTTTTTTCATTATATTATGCAATACATTTTAGGCCAGATATTATACAATACATTTTAGGCCAGCTGTAGGTCACATATTATTTTCCGTTGGGTAAGCTTGATATAGATATTATACATTAAAATTAAATTCTAAACTTAATCAGAAAAAATGCGTTAATAAAGTCCCTTTATCCACAATATTCCAAATCGTTCACGTAGGTACACATAGGTACAAATCGTTCCAATTTAGTCCACTCCAATTACTTTATTTAGCTTACTTTAATTGCTTATGCTTCTAGTTTTCGTTAATTAGGGAACACACTTTCAAGTACAATCCACCAGGGCCACATACTCCATCTACTTTACTGCATTGAAGCGATACGAGTTAGCTACTCAGTAGTCAATTGTATTTAAAAGCTTTCATTGAATATGTTTAATGTTAAAGTTTCATATAATTGAAACATTGTAAGCAATAGTTACTTAAAAAATAAATAAATTTGAAGTCTCTCTTCAGATTATTTAAAAATATAATAGACTTTCAATATCGTCTTTCATGAATGAATAATCTATCCATAGATTTTTTTTTTTTTAAAAATCTTAGAACGAAATTTTTTTTTTTAAATTTAAAGTTGGAAATGTATTGATTTGTTTATTTAAAAATTCGGTTTTATTTATATACATTCATATATATTTAAATAATATTTTTATACTAGTTAGGTTGACGCATAAACTAAACAAAGACTGGTTGAGATGAAGGGGTCGATCAATAAGGATTCAGCTTTTGATGACCGCCCCTGACAAGGTTATATCTGCAAGGAAATGCATTTCGCGTCCTGATGAGAGACAAATCCCGGTTTTAAATTTCAACGTGCTGTTTGTTAAATCCAGGCGCGGCCATTGTTTACACTAACAAGTTAAGCAATAACTCAATAGTGACGGTGATGATGTGAGTCATCATATTCGGAACGTCATTCTAAAGCATTGTGGACGTTAATTTCAGTGTGGAAATTTTTAATGAAGTTGTGTTTTATTAGTACCAATGGTAATTATTTGAAAAAGTGTGTCATGTAATTCTAACAAGAAGTTTTTTGAAGAACAGCTAACTCAACTACCAATCAAGCCAAATCAACTACCAATCAAGCCAATTCAACTACCAATCAAGCCAATTCAACTACCAATCAAGCCAAATCAACTACCAAACAAGCAAAATCAACTACCAATCAAGCCAATTCAACAATACGACTCAAGCCAAATCAACTACAACTCAAGTCAAATCAATTACCACTCAAGCCAAATCAACTACAACCTAATTAAAATAAATTACACTTAAGCACAATCAACTACAACCAAATTCAAATCAACTACCACTCAAGCCAAATCAACTACAACCAAATTCAAATAAACTACCACTCAAGCCAAATCAACTACAAGCAAATTCAAATCAACTACCACTCAAGCTAAATCAACTACAAGCAAATTCAAATCAACTACCACTCAAGCCAAATCAACTACAAGCAAATTCAAATCAACTACCACTCAAGCCAAATCAACTACAAGCAAATTTAAATAAACTACAACTCAAGCCAAATCAACTACCACTCAAGCCAAATCAACTACCACTCAAGCCAAATCAACTACCACTCAAGCTAAATCAACTACCACTCAGGCCAAATCAACTACCACTCAAGCCAATTCAGCTAAAACTCAAGCCCAGATATCTCAAACTCAAAACAACATTATTAAAACTCAAGCAAAACCCCTTCGGCTCAAAACGCATCTGTTCTAACCTAATCCACAATGACTATCACTCAAAGTGAAACATATTTCCACCCAAGCCCCACATCCTACCATTCAAGCCACAATTACTCTCATTAAAATAATTCATCTTAACATCCAAGCCATACATCCTCCCATCCAAGCCATAAATCCTCCCATCCAAGCCATACATCCTCCCATCCAAGCAATAAATCCTCCCATCCAAGCCATACATCCTCTCATCTAAGCCATACATCTTCCCATCCAAGCCATACATCCTCCGATCCAAGCCATACATCTTCCCATCCAAGCCATACATCCTCTCATCAAAGCCATTCATCCTCTCATCAAAGCCATACATCCTCCCATCCAAGCCATACATCCTCTCATCAAAGCCATACATCCTCCCATCCAAGCCATACATCCTCCCATCCAAGCCATACATCCTTCCATCCAAGCCATACTTACTCCCATCCAAGCCATACATCCTGTCATCAAAGCCATACATCCTCCCATCCAAGCCACACATCCTTCATCCAAGACATACATCCTCCCATCCAAGCCATACATTATACCATTCAAGCCATTACTTCCTCCCATCCAAGCCATACATCATCCCATTCAAGATATGCATTCTCCCATCCAAGCCATACATCCTGCCATCCAAGCATAACATCCTGCCATCCAAGCCATTCATCCTACCTTCCGAGCCATACATACTACCATCCAACCCACACATCCTCTCATCAAAGCCATTCATCCTCCCATACAAGCCATACATCCTGCCATCCAAGCGAAACATCCTACCATCCAAGTCATACATCCTACCATCCAAGCCACACATCCTCCCATCCAAACAGCACATCCTCCCATAGAAGCAACACATCCTCTTATTCAAGAAACACATCCTCCCATCCAAGCAACACATCCTCCCATCCAATCAACACATCCTCCCATCCAAGCAACACATCCTCCCATCCAAGCAACACTTCCTCCCATCCAAGCTATACATCCTCCCATCCAAGCCATACATCCTCCCATCCAAGCCATACATCCTCCCATCCAAGCCATACATCCTCCCATCCAAGCAACACATCCTCCCATCCAAGCAAAACATCCTCCCATCCAAGCCATACATCCTCCCATCCACGCCACACATCCTCCCATCCAAGCCACACATCCTCCCATCCAAGCCAAACATCTTCTCATCCAAGCCTTACATCCTCCCATCAAAGCCACACATCCTCCCATCCAAGCCATACATCCTCCCATTCAAGCCACACATCATCCCATCCAAGCCATACATCCTCCCATCCAAGCCATACATCCTCCCATCCAAGCCATACATCCTCCCATCCAAGCCACACATCCTCCCATCCAAGCAACACATCCTCCCATCCAAGCCACACATCCTCCCATCCAAGCCACACATCCTCTCATCCAAGCCACACATCCTCCCATCCAAGCAATACATCCTCCCATTCAAGCCACACATCATCCCATCCAAGCCATATATCCTCCTATCCAAGCCATACATCCTCCCATCCAAGCCATACATCCTCCCATCCAAGCCATACATCCTCCCATCCAAGCCATACATCCTCCCATCCAAGCCATACATCCTCCCATCCAAGCCATACATCCTCCCATCCAAGCCACACATCCTGCCATTCAAGCCACGCATCCTGACATTTTTTTTTTAAATTTCATAATCCAAAGAGTTCCTTTTTCAATATGAGAGAGCAATCTTAACTTAGAAAAAAAAAAGAACTCATTCAAAAAAAATTTCATCCAGGATCTACCATAAATTAAAGGATAAGTTGAGAAGTACACATAGACATTATATGGACATCGATGTTAAAATTGTGTATCAAACAAAGAGCTCGAGCGATTGTAAAGACCATAATAGGAACTAAAGCAGAACAGTGCATTGCCCTAAATGAACTTTTTCTAACGTCTAGAAGTGATCAAATGAAACCAATGAAAAGAGATCAGTCATAGTTGAAATCATTGATCTGATAACTAATCCTACACAATGGACGAAACAATCGTTAGAAGTCCAGAAAATGTCAACTAAAAAATTTAAGAATGAAAAATGAATTTTTTAGATTTGTTTTTTGAAACATTCATCGAACTGCCGATGTGATTTCTGTCGGGCCCACAAAAATTGTGCCACGGAAGAATTCGAAATTATATTTTAAGAAAAGGAACATTTTCTTTTTACAATTTTACACCAAAAATTTGTTGGTACATCATTTTCTTAAATGTGTTTATTTGTACCTGTGAGAGGAATTACATAAAACATTATAATTGATTTTTCTCTAGATGACGTAGCTTTCCACTGTATCTTTGAAAACAAAGGGACTTTTAATTGATCAAACTACGTTTTTAAAAACTATTGGATATTTTAATTGATCAAACTGCGTCTCTGGAGTCACACGGATATTTCAGCTATGTAATCTACAGAGAGACTCGATTATGTCAGTTGTTTAATCTCCAGAGATACACGACTATTTCAGTTGTTTAATCTCCAGAGAGCCTCGATTATGTCAGTTGTTTAATCTCCAGAGACACACGAATATTTCAGTTGTTTAATCTCCATAGAGACACGACTATTTCAGTTGTTTAATCTCCAGAGACACACGGCTATTTCAGTTGTTTAATCTCCAGAGACACACGGCTATTTCAGTTGTTTAATCTCCAGAGAGACTCGATTATGTCAGTTGTTTAATCTCCAGAGACACACGACTATTTCAGTTGTTTAATCTCCAGAGACACACGGCTATTTCAGTTGTTTAATCTCCAGAGAGACACGACTATTTCAGTTGTTTAATCTCCAGAGACACACGGCTATTTCAGTTGTTTAATCTCCAGAGAGACTCGATTATGTCAGTTGTTTAATCTCCAGAGACACACGACTATTTCAGTTGTTTAATCTCCAGAGACACACGGCTATTTCAGTTGTTTAATCTCCAGAGAGACACGACTATTTCAGTTGTTTAATCTCCAGAGACACACGGCTATTTCAGTTGTTTAATCTCCAGAGAGACTCGATTATGTCAGTTGTTTAATCTCCAGAGACACACGGCTATTTCAGTTGTTTTATCTCCAGAGACACACGGCTATTTCAGTTGTTTAATCTCCAGAGAGACTCGATTATGTCAGTTGTTTAATCTCCAGAGACACACGGCTATTTCAGTTATTTAATCTCCAGAGACACACGGCTATTTCAGTTGTTTCCTCTACATCTTTAAAATCACGGGGGCTGTTTTGGAGGTATATACTGCACGAGATTCTTTATTGATTTTATATCCAGGCCCATTAGAAATTATTTGGTGCATTAGGAGCCCTGTCACTTCATTAGCCGAGTGTATCATGCAGATCGGTGAATCCTGGATCACGGAGACTTGAAGACAGGTATGACATTTTAGCTACAAGACATTTTTGTAAAGAATAATGTCTAGAACACGTAAATAAATAAGGATGACGTGTAGGGTACACAATGTATTTTTCAGCTATTTGCCGTCTGTACTCACTAAACTGTCAAGTGTTGTCACGTGTTGAAATTACATAAATTCAGGTGATTGGAATCGTCGTTTGAATCAACTCAGAAACAATAACATTTTGTTAACAATTTATGGATCATTTTTTTTTCAAATTGAAAAATTTCATCACAGTTGAAAGTCATAAAATTTGATTAACAAGACATTATTGATTAACAAGACATTATTCTTACATTTATTGTCAGTATTAGTCAATGGATATTTAAAAATCTATAAGGCTATGTTTACAGAAAGTTTGCTTAATTTAGATTCATGTGTTGACTAAATCTTAGGATTAAAAAAATAAATATTTTTTTTAAAAAATAAACCCTACTAATTTCTAATACATTTTCTAAAAATTATTATCCACGATTGGAATTTTTGATGGGTTAAACTTAAGCGCTTAATTGAAATGCGTCATCTTTGGGGAATAAAATAACGAGTCAAAAGGAAGGTGCTATGGGACAAACGAGTAAACAGAGCATTAGCACAAGCGAGACTATAGTGCTCCAAGACAAGGGAGACTATAGTGCTCCAAGACAAGCGAGACTATAGTGCTCCAAGACAAGCGAGACTATAGTGCTCCAAGACAAGCGAGACTATAGTGCTCCAAGACAAGCGAGACTATAGTGCTCCAAGACAAGCGAGACTATAGTGCTCCAAGACAAGCGAGACTATAGTGCTCCAAGACAAGCGAGACTATAGTGCTCCAAGACAAGCGAGACTATAGTGCTCCAAGACAAGCGAGTCGCCTCTTTTTTTTTTTTTTAGATACATGTTTGAGGAATACTGTATTGGAGATAAATCATTTTAGTATTTAAAGAATCATTGCCATCATTGTGACCATACCGTTTTGTAACAAACAAATTCTTCGGGCGGCTTTAAATTGCCATTTAAAAAGACACAAATATAATTACCAATGACATTACAATCGCAGTGTCAGAGGGTTATCATATGTTTCTTTAGTGGCCTGATTGTTTTCATTCCTTTTTTTCATTACACACTAACAACTTTATTGCTTGTTGTTGCCCAAAGGTAAAAATTAAGACATCTGTGTGTGCCCCATACAGTGTTCATATATTTCAATACATAATACAGATCATTATATTCTTACCAAAAAAAAATAATTAAGAAATCAATTATAATTCTGGTTAGTAATTCAATAATGAGGAGTGTGGGGCTGTTTTACTTTCATTTTGTAAGTAAATTTCTGGTTGTGGGAAAAGATGATAACTTAATGTTCAGATCTAACGTATTTAACTTTAACTGTACATCTAATTTCTCACTCATAAATGCCACTCATCTGCTGGGGACTTTTCTGCTTCCACTCTCTCAAAATATCCCGGTGGCCCATTTCACAACCATTCAACTGGACAGCATGCGGTTGTTGCTCAACATTGTGATACAGTGTCTCCCATCTTACATTGTCTTGAATGGATTGACATATTTGAAGATAAAATATACCAGCTATTCCCTCGCAGACTGTTACATTCTTCTGACTCGTCCCGATTCGACGCTAGAGAAGGTTATTTTAGGGTTTCATAAGAAAATCAGCCCGCCACCCCCACATCCTCCCACCCACACACACACACACAAAACCAACAAAAAAACAACACCAAGAATCCACCACAAAACAAAGGGAAACAAATATCTGCCTAAGATTTTTAACAACAAAGACTGTTGGTGACCTCCTGTTTTTGCTTCAGTTGCCCCGGTACCGACTGGCGACCCGGCATTTTCGGAAACGCTGCATTAGTAAATAATGAGTAGTTATGGAAGCCCGCAGGTAGGAGCAAGGTGGGGCACTTGCCCCCCCCCTCCCAACTGGATTGATTGGATAAAAAAAAATTTAGACAAAAAATATTAAAGTAAAGAGAAAATAAAGAGAAAGTAAGTAAGGTGATGTCCCTTCCTTTCGTTCACCATACAAATACGCTACTGTAAATTAAAACTACATTAAAACATTACAAAAAATTGTTTGCCCCCCCCCCCTCTGGAAAGTTAATCGATTTTTTTTGCCCCCCGCCCTCCCCTAGAAAGTTTTCTGCGGGCGCCCATGTGAGTAGCATCCATTTAAAACTGTAATTCAAAGCTATGACGTGTATTTAATATAAAGTAGCAAAATATGATGAATGGTCCGAAGCAGTTACCCCATCAACAATCGTTAGACGAGGAAAAAAATCAAACTTTTCTGATACATGACCTAAATTTCCATCACGTAAAGAAAGCTCTCTTTCTACTTTGAATGGATCTCTCTTTTGTTAGCGGGGCAACTCACCAAGGGAAGACTACAGCAAGGACCACCTGAATATGGTTTTGTCGTTAGTCCATTAAATCTCACTGTGGTTGATGTGTTTGGTCGGCCAGATCTGCAGATGTTGTTGATTGTATTTGGTCGGCCAGAGCTGCAGATGTTGTTGATTGTATTTTGGTTTTAACATTTATTGTTGCATTTTGCACTTCTGTAAAAAAAAAAAATGAATTACATGGGCGTCTACAAAATCATTTTTGGTTAGGGAGAGTACCAAATAAAACAACTGACAATGAATCTCCTATTCATTACTTTGAATAAGTGTTAGAAATCAAAACTTAATATGAAAATTATGTTGACCAGACATAACGAGCAATGCACTCACGTCACTCCTTTAGTTAATAAAATTGAGTTTTCAAAAATTTCTAAAATCAATTTAAGTTAATTTGTTGTATTTTGTATATAAATCATTATTTAATTATTTTGTTTCCGTAGCTAACTAATTTTTTTTGTTCAGCTATCTGAAACGCCCATGAGTTCCATCGTTCTCACATTGTTAAGTTCAGCTTGAGCGCAGCTTCGATTCGAGACTGCTAAGGGAAGTGTGTCTTGTCAATGTTACACCATCAAGGACTTCGTTAGTTGCATTAGAGATTTCATTATTCACTTAGGTTTGCAATCACTATTATTGATTTATGTTGAGCTTTGCATTGATGTCATTCGAGTGACTTTCCCCATCGGCCGATGACCCAGTAGCTATAAAAGGAAAGGGAAAGTTACCAGCAAACCTTCAAGGCTCCAACAGCAAAAGTTGTTTAAAACAAATTGAAAAAAACCGTTATAAGATATTCATTCGGATTTGATTTATAAGCCGATCGTTCATCGTATGTTGCAAGGTAAACATTTCTTTAATGAAATAATATCGATATATATCTTTTTATAATCATTAGAAGACAGTAGATTGTACAAAATAGTGTAACTTTAAATCTCAATTTCACTCTACATAGCTTGTGACTTGGATACACTGCTTGTGCCTTAATTACTTACTAACGAAAAAATAACGTTCAAAATATTTGAAGGAACTCGGTTTCCCTTTTTTGTTAAAGATTTTTTTGGTACCATTGTTGAATTGCATCTATCAAGTACATGTACAATAACATTTACGACAGAACTATAACATGATTTTAAAATAGTTTTTTAATACAATTATACTTAAACAAATCCCTAGTAATTGATAATTAAATAGTGATATCCCGGTCACCTGTAAGGTTTAAACGCAAGTCAATACAGAGTTTGATTGACAGGTTACTCCCAGAAGTGACTATTGAAGACTACAAAAGAAATTTCTTGTTATCGCGAAATTCTCTTACCTAAAAGTGAAAGTGGCACTTTGTTGCAGCTCGTTAAGCAACGAGCCTGGTATTCCCGGTATGCCTCAGGCTACAAGAATTGTTTCGTGACCAACTGTTCCATTCTAAACTTAAACCATCAAGAGACAGACGACCTTGTGTGAATTTAGTTTTCTTTATACAGAGTTAGTTTTGACCTTTGTAAGCTCAAGGTAAGGACAAACCTTGGAAATCCTTCCTTGAAAAAAATTATAAAATTAATAAATATATTATTATCTTAAATGCATAAATCATTATTGGAAATTAATTCCAATAACGCGGAATTTAGTAGTCAAAAGTTATTCTAACGTAGTCTTTTATGATATACGCTCCTGGATAAAATTCAAAAAAGCACAAAATAATGCGGTTCGCATTGTTCTTCGCAAACGCAAATTCGACCATGCTTTAACATTTCTGAGAGAGCTCCACTGGCTGCCGGTCCGCGCTCGCATAGAGTACAAAATTGCAGCTCTGTGCTACCGCTGCTTGCATGACCTGGCACCGTCCTATCTCATAGTGCTCATGACGCCGTATGTACCCACTAGACAAGTGGTTCCCACACTTTTAAGTTTAGTGGACCGTTGAACTTGTTTCAAAATTTTACCAGGGGCCGGTGCATGATTTATTTTGATGCTTTTATTTCTATTTGACAATAGATATTTATGTTATGGGGACAGGCAGCTTTAGGCATGCGGACCGGTGACGGTCCACGGACCGCCATTTGGGGACCACTTCACTAGACGACTCCGCTCATCTGATAGTGGCAAAACCTCGATACCGCGTGTTCGCCTGGAGACTTTCGGAAGGCACACTCTCGCATTTGCTGGCCCAACAATTTGGAACACACTTCCTGACACTCTCAGGAACAGCCAGACTCTGAAGTCTTTCAAAACCGAATTGAAAACATGTCTATTTCTCAAACACCTGATGGGGTCATGTTTTCTACCCCCTTTTCCAGCTGGTTATTTTCTCCTAGATGTATATTGGCCTGTGTTGTTTATGTTTGCAAGGGATGAAAAACTTAGAATGGGTATTCTCGTATGTAGTTTTTGTAATGTTGCGTTTTGTATTTCAATGTGGTATAATATAGTTTTTTTTTCAGTTCTCTTTTACTATGTTTGACTTTGTACCGCGCTTCGAGCCTTTCGGGATGAAGCGTGATTTTCAAATAAGCTTTATTATTATGATTATTATTATTATTATTATTGGCACCCGACCGTCTTCTAGAGATGATATTGTATTTATGGCTCAAATGTACAAATCATGGTTTCATTATAGCCGATACTTTAATGGGCTTTCTATATCCAAGACTATCGTTTGTTTACTAAATCCCGGACTAACATTAGTTTACTATATCCAAGACTAGCATTGGATTACTATAGCCAGGACTAGAATTTGTTTACTATAACAAAGTCTAGCACTAGCTTATTATACTCAAGACGCATGGGCTTACTATAACCAATACAGCTATGACCTTAATTAAGAAAAGTCTTCCATGGGCATACTAAAGAAAAGATCTCCAGCGCTTAATATAGACAAGACCTCGAGGACTAAATTTAGCCAGGATCTCCATGGGCTTACTATAGCCAAGATCTACATGGGCTTACTATAGCAAATATCTCCATGGGCTTACTAAATCCATACATGCAAAGGCTTACAATAGCCAAAACGTACGTGGGCTTACTTTAGCCAAGACTTGCATGGGCTAACTATAGCCAAGACTTGCATGGGCTTATTATAGCCAAGACTTGCATGGGCTAAATAAAGCAATGACTTGCATGGGCTAAGTATAGGCATGACTTGCATGGGCTAACTATAGACAAGACTTGCATGAGCTAACTATAGCCAAGACTTGCATGAGCTAACTATAGCCAAGACTTGCATGAGCTAACTATAGCCAAGACTTGCATGAGCTAACTATAGCCAAGACTTGCATGAGCTAACTATAGCCAAGACCTGCATTGGCTAACTATAGCCAAGACTTGCATGGGTTTATTATAGCCACGACTTCAAATGTTACTATCAGCTTGCTGTCGGTGTTCTGTTATTCATTTTGTAGTTGTTGTAGTTGCTTTTAATTTTAGTTTGTTTTTTTTTTAAATTTTGTATCATTAATATTGCGGTGTGTAGCAGTGTGTATGGGTTTAAAGTCCAAACTATGCGAGGTACACTTGTATCACTTGTCTAATTTTTTTTCTCGTGAAGCTGAGGTTTTAACATATGCGTTGACACACCTAACGACATTCTCACAAAGCCACATAACCCCATAGCAACAGAGACGCAAATGTCAAAATAACTTGATAGACTCAAACATCACTCCGACGAATGAATGTAAATTTGATTAAAGGAACAAAAAACTTTTTCTTGAACCAAAACATTATTATACAGCATGTAAGCGTCCGAGAATAGACAGAAAATAAATTAGAAATGTTGCATCATTTACCCAGATTCAAAATTAAAACATTTTCCCATTCAGCCAGAATGAAACATTTTCTCATTTAGCCGGAATGAAACATTTTCTCATTTAGCTAGATATAAACGGGGTTTCATTTAACCAGGAAAAGACGTTGCTTGATTTAGCCACATTGAGATGTTTCCCCATTTAACCAGATAGAAATAGAAATAGCGCCACATTTACCCGGATAGAAAAATTACCTTCTTTAGCCAGATAGAAAAAAATGCCTCATTTAGCCCGATAGAGAATCTCTAATGTGATTGACATTACATTTAGAATGTGCTATTAATTTAAACGATACACTTAATGAATGTTATCTTACCCAAAACTCTTTGGATTAAGGTTCATTATAAGGCAGTGCTCTCATTAATGCTTCTAAATGAACCACTCAATAGATATACCGACAACCAACGTCGATAGAATTAACAACCCACGACATTATTTTCTATAATGTCTATCATGTGCGCTATAACCGTGCAATCAGTCCCACTGTGTACCGATTAACGCTTCGTTATCACGAGTTAATAAAACTAAGAAAGGACCACAGACCACGATGATCCAGAGTTACAAGTTTTGAGTGATTCAACACGATTGAAAATATGGATTGTTTCTCAGTGGTGTTTGATCCGCTGAGTGATATCATTGCTCATATATCAGCACTATGGGCTTTCACTGTGTTAATGACTAGCTTAAACTCTCTGAAAAGTCTAAAAAAAAAAAAAAACTTAAGTGATAAAACACACACCAGCAAGAGCTTTATAAAAGAATCTATTGTTGCTCTCTTACGATCTTATAGTTGTCTTTCTCATGACAAATATTGTGTTTCTCTTACGCTCTTTTGGTTGTGTTTCTCATGAAAAATATTGTGTTTCTCTTACGCTCTTATGGTTGTGTTTCTCATGACAAATATTGTGTTTCTCTTACGCTCTTATGGTTGTGTTTCTCATGACAAATATTGTGTTTCTCTTACGCTCTTATGGTTGTGTTTCTCATGACTTATAATGTGTTTCACTTACGCTCTTATGGTTGTGTTTCTCATGACTTATAATGTGTTTCTCTTACGCTCTTATGGTTGTGTTTCTCATGACTTATAATGTGTTTCACTTACGCTCTTATGGTTGTGTTTCTCATGACTTATAATGTGTTTCTCTTACGCTCTTATGGTTGTGTTTCTCATGACTTATAATGTGTTTCTCTTACGCTCTTATGGTTGTGCTTCTCATGACTTATAATGTGTTTCACTTACGCTCTTATGGTTGTGTTTCTCATGACCTATAATGTGTTTCACTTACGCTCTTATGGTTGTGTTTCTCATGACTTATAATGTGTTTCTCTTACGCTCTTATGGTTGTGTTTCTCATGACCTATAATGTGTTTCTCTTAGGCTCTTATGGTTGCGTTTCTCATGACCTACAATGTGTTTCTCTTACACTCTTATGGTTGTGTTTCTCATGAACTATAATGTGTTCCTCTTAAGCTCTTATGGTTGTGTTTCTCATGACCTATAATGTGTTTCACTTACGCTCTTATGGTTGTGTTTCTCATGACCTATAATGTGTTCCTCTTACGCTCTTATGGTTGTGTTTCTCATGACTTATAATGTGTTCCTCTTACGCTCTTATGGTTGTGTTTCTCATGACTTATAATGTGTTCCTCTTACGCTCTTATGGTTGTGTTTCTCATGACTTATAATGTGTTCCTCTTACGCTCTTATGGTTGTGTTTCTCATGACTTATAATGTGTTCCTCTTACGCTCTTATGGTTGTGTTTCTCATGACCTATAATGTGTTCCTCTTACTCTCTTATTGTTGTGTTTCTCATGACCTATAATGTGTTCCTCTTACGCTCTTATGGTTGTGTTTCTTATGACCTATAATGTGTTCCTCTTACGCTCTTATGGTTGTGTTTCTCATGATCTATAATGTGTTCCTCTTACGCTCTTATGGTTGTGTTTCTCATGACTTATAATGTGTTCCTCTTACGCTCTTATGGTTGTGTTTCTCATGACTTATAATGTGTTCCTCTTACGCTCTTATGGTTGTGTTTCTCATGACTTATAATGTGTTCCTCTTACGCTCTTATGGTTGTGTTTCTCATGACCTATATTGTGCTCCTCTTACGCACTTATGGTTGTGTTTCTCATGACCTATAATGTGTTCCTCTTACGCTCTTATGGTTGTGTTTCTCATGACCTATAATGTGTTCCTCTTACGCTCTTATGGTTGTGTTTCTCATGACCTATAATGTGTTCCTCTTACGCTCTTATGGTTGTGTTTCTCATGACTTATAATGTGTTCCTCTTACGCTCTTATGGTTGTGTTTCTCATGACCTATAATGTGTTCCTCTTACGCTCTTATGGTTGTGTTTCTCATGACCTATAATGTGTTCCTCTTACGCTCTTATGGTTGTGTTTCTCATGACCTATAATGTGTTCCTCTTACGCTCTTATGGTTGTGTTTCTCATGACCTATAATGTGTTCCTCTTACGCTCTTATGGTTGTGTTTCTCATGACCTATAATGTGTTCCTCTTACGCTCTTATGGTTGTGTTTCTCATGACCTATAATGTGTTCCTCTTACGCTCTTATGGTTGTGTTTCTCATGACCTATAATGTGTTCCTCTTACGCTCTTATGGTTGTGTTTCTCATGACCTATAATGTGTTCCTCTTACGCTCTTATGGTTGTGTTTCTCATGACCTATAATGTGTTCCTCTTACGCTCTTATGGTTGTGTTTCTCATGACCTATAATGTGTTCCTCTTACGCTCTTATGGTTGTGTTTCTCATGACCTATAATGTGTTCCTCTTACGCTCTTATGGTTGTGTTTCTCATGACCTATAATGTGTTCCTCTTACGCTCTTATGGTTGTGTTTCTCATGACCTATAATGTGTTCCTCTTACGCTCTTATGGTTGTGTTTCTCATGACCTATAATGTGTTCCTCTTACGCTCTTATGGTTGTGTTTCTCATGACCTATAATGTGTTCCTCTTACGCTCTTATGGTTGTGTTTCTCATGACCTATAATGTGTTCCTCTTACGCTCTTATGGTTGTGTTTCTCATGACCTATAATGTGTTCCTCTTACGCTCTTATGGTTGTGTTTCTCATGACCTATAATGTGTTCCTCTTACGCTCTTATGGTTGTGTTTCTCATGACCTATAATGTGTTCCTCTTACGCTCTTATGGTTGTGTTTCTCATGACCTATAATGTGTTCCTCTTACGCTCTTATGGTTGTGTTTCTCATGACCTATAATGTGTTCCTCTTACGCTCTTATGGTTGTGTTTCTCATGACCTATAATGTGTTCCTCTTACGCTCTTATGGTTGTGTTTCTCATGACCTATAATGTGTTCCTCTTACGCTCTTATGGTTGTGTTTCTCATGACTTATAATGTGTTCCTCTTACGCTCTTATGGTTGTGTTTCTCATGACTTATAATGTGTTCTTCTTGCGCTCTTATGGTTGTGTTTCTCATGACTTATAATGTGTTCCTCTTACGCTCTTATGGTTGTGTTTCTCATGACTTATAATGTGTTCCTCTTACGCTCTTATGGTTGTGTTTCTCATGACTTATAATGTGTTCCTCTTACGCTCTTATGGTTGTGTTTCTCATGACTTATAATGTGTTCCTCTTACGCTTTTATGGTTGTATTTCTCATGACTTATAATGTGTTCCTCTTACGCTCTTATGGTTGTGTTTCTCATGACTTATAATGTGTTCCTCTTACGCTCTTATGGTTGTGTTTCTCATGACTTATAATGTGTTCCTCTTACGCTCTTATGGTTGTGTTTCTCATGACCTATAATGTGTTTCTCCTACGCTCAAATGGTTGTGTTTATGATGACATATAATTTTGATCTCTTACGCTCTGATGGTTGTGATTATGATTACCTAAAATTTGAATGAATGACGATTTTATGATGTAATTCTACAGCTCAGCATCAATACTTTGCTTTGTTTTGACGCCTGAACATTCAAATTTTCGTCTCCTGTAATCGTAGTGAGTCGTCTTAGTTTACGTTTCAGACGTGCGGTAATATCTGGTAATTTTAAGTCTTATTATAGTCTTTCACAATTTCAAAAAACCAATCTTGTTATGGCCTTTCATAACTTCAATCATTCAATTTTAAAAAAATATTTTCATCATTTCAACAACCCAATCTTAGTATAGTCTTGCACAATTTTCACCACCCAATCTTAGCATAGTCTTTAACAATTTCAACCACCCAATCCTACTTTAGTCATCCACAATTTCATCCAGCCAGTGTTATCTCCATTCATGGACGAAGAATAAAAGAGCAACAGGTTCAACTCTGTATCTCGCATGGCTCTATCAGTGAGATAAGACTAAGAAAATCGGTGGATGATAATAATAGGTCACGCCTTTCACTACTGGTGTCTCCATCCTCTAATTATCTTTACTTTTTTATATATTTAAAAAAAAATTCTTTAATAAGTCTTCAAATCCGTGATCGCGAACAAAATCGACCGTGTCCCTTATCGAAAACTGATTAAAATTGCCTGGCATTGTTGTCATTTGGCGCTGAATGCTCCTCCACGTTTCTCCCCATTGAGAAAACTTCCTGGTCTTCCTTTAACGATTTGGTTTCATAAATCTAAGCAAAACGTATTGTTGTGATTAAAGCATTGGACCAATCAAGGAGTAATATGGCGATTGTGATCTCAGACATAACTGTGCTTCTGTTGTTACAGTAACCCATTGTTGACACTTCCGGATTACACTTTCTTTTTTTCTTTTCTTTTGGAGTTTTTTTTTTATTTTTTTTTTTTTATTGCTATTATTATTATTTTCATTGTTATTCGAGTGGAGAATGCAATCAGAGGAACATATCTAATATCAATAGCGAATTAAAATAATTGCACGTGAAGTGTTTTGATACGCCTCGGGTAAATGTAGGCGTGTTGAATTGGGTTCGAACTATCGATTCATTTTCTCAAACGCAAGTACCAATACAGAGAAAACAAAATTATGTTGGGCAAATACACACAGTTGAATAAACACCAGACCAAAAAAACTCTCTTCATTATAGCTACATTATTTATTAGGCATCAAAGATGCAGATAGTTTCTAAGGGACCTGAAATGGAATATGTAATGTGTGCCATGATGGTAATCTGTGTCAGTAACTTGGTATGATGTCTGTGCGGCATTGGATTTTGGCATGTGATCGGTTATTGAAATGATTTCAATTTTTTATTTAAATCGACACATTAAAAATAATCAAATGATGACCTAACCCCCTCGGGGGGTAGGCAGGAGATCGATTGTTTCCTTTCTAATTTCTGAAGTTGATACAAGACTCCATAAGAGAGTAAGACGCTGCCAGTTTTTTGAAATAAGAGTTTTCCTGGCTGGAAATACGACCCCAGATGTTTCTTCTCATGGCGGCTATGAAAGGTGAAACAGACGTGTGTTGACAAAATATTTCCCCTTCACTGAATGTGAAAACGATAAATTGCAGTTCATTCGACTAAAATCTATAAGTAAGTTTACATTCAATCAGTATTTTTTTTTTTTGGGTGTCGTCAAATAGTTTCTTTGTTTAAATTTTTTGTTTGGTTTATTTTCTTCTCATTTTTTATAAAGAAGATTTTGTTCAAATTCAATTTACCCTACTGAGACTTGATGGTGAAATTCAATCAACCCTACTGAGACGTGATGATGACATTCAATCAACCCTACTGAGACGTGGTGATGACATTCAATCAACCCTACTGAGACTTGATGATGAAATTCAATCAACCCTAATGAGACTTGATGATGAAATTCAATCAACCGTACTGAGACTTGATGATGAAATTCAATCAACAGTACTGAGACTTGATGATGACATTCAATCAACCCTAATGAGACTTGATGATGAAATTCAATCAGCCATAATTAGACTTGAGGATGAAATTCAATCAACCATAATTAGACTTGAGGATGAAATTCAATCAACCATAATTAGACTTGATGATGAAATTCAATCAACGGTAATTAGACTTGAGGATGAAATTCAATCAACCATAATTAGACTTGAGGATTAAATTCAATCAACCATAATTAGACTTGATGATGAAATTCAATCAACCGTAATTAGACTTGAGGATGAAATTCAATCAACCGTACTGAGACTTGTTGATGAAATTCAATCAACCATACAGAGACTTAATGATGAAATTCAATCAACCCTACAGAGAATTGATGATGGAATTCAATCAACCCTGCAGAGAATTGATGATGAAATTCAATCAAGCATACTGAGACGTGAATATGAAATTCAATCAACCATACTAAGACTTGATGATGAAATTCATTCAACCATATGGAGACTTGATGATGAAATCCAATGAACCATGCTAAGGCTTGATGATGGAATTCAAATGATATCAAAGTGATGAATAGAAGGGCACCAGGGATAAAAGAAGACATTTTACTTAATAATACTTTTGTAAAACTATTATTTTCTAAAACTAAGACCATCGGTGAACGCTCCTTCTGCTTCCATGGGCCCACGTTCTGGAACCAGCTCCCCTTCCATATACGTCATAGTGAAACCTCGTCCATTTTCAAAAAGTCCCTTAAAACTCATCTGTTTAGTCCTATGACCTGTGATGCACCCTCCTTGCCCTACCTAATTTTCTGTTTCGGTTTAATCCTGAAGTGTCAAAGTGTCCTCTTTTTATAGCCATTTTCA
This sequence comes from Lymnaea stagnalis, assembly GCA_964033795.1. Taxonomy (NCBI): domain Eukaryota; kingdom Metazoa; phylum Mollusca; class Gastropoda; family Lymnaeidae; genus Lymnaea; species Lymnaea stagnalis. The sequence goes on along the minus strand of CAXITT010000424.1, from coordinate 118,051 downwards.
TTGTTTCTATAGAATAGTAGTTACTATCCTAGTGTCTCATTTGTATTTACTTAGTTTTAATAATTGTAAAGCGCTTAGAGCTTTATGATAAGCGCTATATAAAAATGCCTAAATAAATAAATAAATAAATATATATATAAATTTATTTGTTTATATATTTTATATACATATTCTATATATATTAGAGAATGTGCTACTTTTTAAGATGATTACTCCATGTACATATAAACTGTCATTTCCGTGAAATTTAACAATCAGTAAAGATGTTAAAGCTCCAAAATGCAATCGCTCCACTTGCTTCACTATTACAACTGGTTTTGTGGAAAACATATAGCGTAACATATGCAGACAGGTATATTACAATGTGGTTCATATTTGAAAACCGTATTTTATAATTACCTGCGTGGGGAATATTTTGATCTTGATCTAAACACTTGTAGCAGGACACAGTTATTTTAACTACATGACTTATGAATTAATAGACCAATGAAGTTTGACTGAGAGAGAGTAAGAAAGAGAGAAAAGGAGAAAAGAAGAGCGACAAAAGAGTGAAAGAAAGAGAAGGAAAGCACAAAGACAGAGAGAAAGAAGGAGTAGAGAAGGTGACAGAAGGAGGACTGAGATAATAATAATAATAATAAAGTTCATTTCAAAAACACGCTTCATCCCCAAAGGCTCAAAGCGCGGTACAAAGTCAACAAAAAACAAATCTATAGTTTACCACATTTAAAACAAACGCAACACTACAAAAACTAAGTACAAGCATACAATGGCAAAGTCTTTCTAGATGAAGAAGATAGAGAAAAAAGAGAGACGGGGAAAGAGAGAGACAGAGAGTTAAAATGTAAAATAATAGCATAAAGGAGAAGACTACCAATGTCTAATTAATTTCTCATCTAAGATTCATCTTTCAATTTAAATAAAAACAATTTTTTAAATTTAAACATTAAATGTATTTCGTTTTATTTATTTTTTTTGGGGTTGATCCCTTATGTCGTCGTTTTGAAAAAGAAATGAGTATTATTTATTTTTTTTTATATTCTCCCCGCGTATTTAAAATTTGTAAAAAGTGATTTCCGTTTAAAACATGTAAATTTCTACAAACGTTATCATTAATATGTGTAGATCATACTTTATTTTAAAAGCGTTGTTAATGAAATTAATGAGATTTGAATGAAACTAAAAAAATTTTTGTTTTGAAATTAAATGAAAACACTATAAGCATGACATATAAAATAACTAAAAAATATCCATTTCATTACAGGACACGGACAGTCTTCAAAGGAACAGGACAGTCTTCCATCATGAACTTGAGTTTCCATGTCGAAGTCAACTTGGAAAAAAAAGAGGAAAGACCATCATTAAATGGGTCAACAGGAAAGAACAGCACTTTCTCCACCGCACTACCTGGCGACTACTGGCTGGGCAAGAACATATGTGACTACCTGGATAACATCACGGACATCGAGGTGAGGATCACGTGCGGCACTGACCTCTACCTCCCGCCATTTTTATTCGTCTTTGGCGTGATCAGCAACATTTTCGTTATAATCGTCATGCGCAGTAAGGCCTTCCGGTCTATCTCTACTTCCTTCTACATGACGGCCAACGCCGTGACGGACGCCACCAGCTTACTGATCAACCTTCCCGTCCATTACATCTTCGTCAACTTTCACCAGGTGTTCCGCAACGCCATGCACGCCCACTACATGTGTTCATTTTTCAACGTCTTGGGCTGGGGCAGCAGCGACCTGGGCATATTGTTCACAGTCGCCATGACGACGGAGCGCGCGATCGCCATCAGGTACCCACTGCGAGCCTACAGGCTGTGCACGACACGCCGGGCGATGATGGTTGTGATAGGGTTGACCATCTTCGAGCTCCTTAAACTTTCCCACATGGCGTACAAGTCGAGGGTCGTGGCCAACACGACCAGCAGGCTGTGCGACCTCAACACGGACAACCCGGATTATGCGAATTTCGTCGAGTACATTTGGCCGTGGATCCATTTTTCTATACTGATGGTAAGCTATGTCCTAGTCATGGCCGGCAATGTCGTCATACTGGTCAACATTAAAAAATCGAGCAACGCCGCAGCCACGAACGGCGTGGGTCGTAAAACGGTCAGCAAGGAGTCCAGGTCCGCCGCAAAAAACCGCCAACTCTCCATCATGTTGGTTCTGGACTCCTGCTGCTTGATCGCGTGCACACTTCCGTACGGCATCGTCATCATTTTGACCACAAGGTTTCCCGTCCTGAAAGATTCTCTGGGTGGTAAGAACCTGGCCTACACGTCGACGTTCTACCTGCTCTACATCAACCGATGTTTGAACTTTCTCCTCTACTGCATCAGTGGAGCAAGATTTAGGGAAACCATCAAAAACATGTTCCTCCATCCGTCAACGCTAGGGAATTCAGGCGGGACAATCAAACGTGAAAATCGATCGGAGAGGAAGGAGAGTATCAATCAGGCCAGAGGAGAGGGTGACCGGGTCATGACCAAAAATAGACGGTCGCCGTTATCTCGTGATGGCAGACGGGAAGTTGAGGAGAATCTTGTTATCTCCTCACAGAACATGTCTAGAGTTTTGTCTGCTTGCCATTTGGAAGCCGTAGAAGAGTACGGAGATGCAAGCCGTGGAACGCATTCTTATCAGAGCTCGGGTATCACCAATGTGTCTTTTGTGCCGGAAATGGATGACCCAAGACCAGGAGAGTATCTTGATAAGGGGGGTGATAGTATGTCAACGGAACCGATATTTTCAATATCGACCTCCAACAGTTTAAATAACAATTATGAAGATAGGAATTTTATTTGAACGATGTGGTTTCTTTGCATAACATGAGACTGAGATTTAATAAGAGTGTAGCTTGGTTTAAAATGGTGGTATTTATCCAGCCTGTCATGAGACTGAGATTTAATAAGAGTGTAGCTTGGTTTAGAATGGTGGTGTTTAGCCAGCCTGTCATGAGACTGAGATTTAATAAGAGTGTAGCTTGGTTTAAAATGGTGGTATTTAGCCAGCCTGTCATGAGACTGAGATTTAATAAGAGTGTAGCTTGGTTTAGAATGGTGGTATTTAGCCAGCCTGACATGAGACTGAGATTTAATAAGAGTGTAGCTTGGTTTAAAATGGTGGTATTTAGCCAGCCTTTCATGAGACTGAGATTTCCATAAAAGTATAGTTTCGTTTAGAATGGTGGTATTTAGGCAGCCTGTCATGAGACTGAGATTTCCATAAAAGTATAGTTTTGTTTAGAATGGTGGTATTTAGCCAGCCTGTCATGAGACTGAGATTTCCATAAAAGTATAGTTTCGTTTAGAATGGTGGTATTTAGGCAGCCTGTCATGAGACTGAGATTTCCATAAAAGTATAGTTTCGTTAAGAATGGTGGTATTTAGCCAGGCTGTCATGAGACTGAGATTTCCATAAAAGTATAGTTTCGTTTAGAATGGTGGTATTTAGGCAGCCTGTCATGAGACTGAGATTTCCATAAAAGTATAGTTTCGTTTAGAATGGTGGTATTTAGCCAGCCTGTCATGAGACTGAGATTTCAATAAAATTCGTTTCGTTAAGAATGGTGGTATTAAGCAAGCCTGTGAATACTCAATCGTGTTCAGTAACATATTAATTTCGAAATATTTCGTTTTTCTATCAAGATGTTAAATGTTCTGAGTTTCTTTTTTTTTATTTTAAGTGAACATTTCATTACAACATACGCTTATTTTAATGTGTAAACATTGCTCTGAAAAAAATTTTTATTGCCATATTTTATAAACAAAATAAGAAAGTTTCAAAAATTAGAAATGTAAAATTTAGAAAAGATCAGATTGAAATATATTTGTAAAACAACATATTTTTGTTTAAAATAAATAATATTTTTTTCTGTCAACATCTAAAACTCTTTTCATCTAAAACAAAGTAAATCCATTCGTTTACCTTCATTTTTAAAAATTCATGTGTCTAAATCTTATGTTGTAATGCACAAAGCACGGTATCGCCTTAAACGTCCACAAAGGAATAGATAAAGGACGTGGCTGTTGAAAATATTTAAAATAATATTTTTTAAAATTTCATTTGTTACATTTTTTTATTTTTTAAATTTACTAAAACGCTTTCCCAGAAACATCGATGCATAACTTAACCTTCAACCTTTACATTTTGTTTCTTCTTTTAAACAATTGTTTGCTTTATGAAATGGAAATTTCCTTATTGTCTGGGCAAAAAAGAACTTACACGTCTTTGGAATGGTTGAAACATTGTTAACCATTACAGAAAACACATGACTTATGTCTATTTAACACGTTGATTCGTTTATGTCAAATCTTAAATAAATGTTTAAATGTTGCTACACTATTACAACCGAGTAAATTAATCAAAACTATGTTCACCGTTAACGTATTTGGTGGATATTGACACGTGACCAACTATAACAGAAAACTTTCTTCGTTTCATTTAACAACTAAGTTAATCCTCACATCGAATTGTACATAATGCAGGAAGTCTGGGCTGTCTTCTTTGAAATATGCATCGAATCTCATTAACATAAATATTCTTATAAAAAAAATAACAAAATCAATTGCTTTCCAAAAAATTTTTCAAAATTTATTGTTTTGCAAAGATTGATTACAAAATTTATTGGTTTGCAATGAGTGTTTTTAAATCGTTTATTTGATTTATTTTTTTTTAAATATTTAATTTCCTTTTTTTTTTTTTTATATCTATTTATCTTGATGTTGTTGACGCTATCATTGTTTTTTGTTTTTTTTGGTTACCGCCATGAATAAATTATGTTTAAGTTAATGATGTTTTCTTTGTGAATAATATTTATAATTGTGATTAAATTTATTTTTTTATTTTTTTTTTTTTTTTTTTTTTTTTTTAAATATTTAATTTTTTTTTTTTTTTTTTTATATCTATTTATCTTGATGTTGATGACGCTATCATTGTTTTTTGTTTTTTTTGGTTACCGCCATGAATAAATTATGTTTAAGTTAATGATGTTTTCTTTGTGAATAATATTTATAATTGTGATTAAATTTATTTGTGTATGTGTTATATTTATAATTGCCGTTGGATTGCAGTTGATAACAAAGACGAACACGTTCAATTGTTTCGTTGTCTGTGGTAATTCGATTATTTGACAAAGCAATGACTCAATGACTATTGTTTCTTTATTAAATAAAAAAAAAATAATTGCTAACACTCCATTACTTCTGCTCCATCCAGAGGCGTAGCGAGGGTGTTTGGCGCCCGCAGACAAGATTCGCGCCCGGGGACAAGATCCATTTTAAAGCGCCCCCTTTTCTTTTTTTCAACTCTCAAACCCATTATTTTCACCAATAATCTAATATCAAAGCACATTTATGGCGTCCCTAACCAGCTTGCGCCCGGGGATAACTGTCCCCCCTATCCCCCTCGCAACGCCCCTGTCTCCATCACTGTTATCTAAACAAAATATTAAACAACCTGATATACCATACCCATATACGACACACAAAAAACTAAGCATAACGCTATAGCTACACAAGAACTCTCAGGACCAAACGCTACCTTCAAACTCTAAAAAATTATTAACAGTAATGTTTATTATATTTTGTGTTCTTTTTATTTCACTTTTTTCCCAGTTATTTTTTCCATCATAAAGTTTTTAAAGAAAATAATAATAATTGGGATTAACTTTAATAATTTCAAATGGTAAAAATGCACAAAAAAAGCTTCAAAAAGTAAAATAATTGTGCACAATGTTGTTAGAAAGAACATATTCTCTTTTTCACAATTATTATCCGTAAAATATACCCACGTTGATGTCAGTGAAATGCGACTTTCGCAAATGTCATGTTTATGACAGTAAAATGTTGCATTTGATACCCGCAACATAAGGCCTCGCTTATGACAGTAACATGTGGCATCGTTCAATTCTACAAGATGTTTAGCATTTACTTTGACAAACCAGCATGGCGTGGAAAGTTACCAAATGTATATAAAATCAAGAAATCTAATTATTTTTTTAACCATGTACTGAGTAATAACAACTATAACCAAAAAAAAAACGACATGTGTATTATATAAGGGATTAAACTGTGGTGAAAAAGCTTGACATTGTCTTAACAAGTCTTGAACTTAGACTCCTTGTTTGATGCATAAATATGATTTACGTTATACTTTACCCGTTTTAGCAAACTCCAATAGAATTCTTTACTTACACCATTTTTATTATTAAAGCCCACATTAAATGAAATGAAATTATGCCACGAATCACACAAAAGAAGGCTTTTTTATGTATTTATAAAATAATTTACATTGAATCTATTTGAATACATTTAAAAATAAAACAAAAATCATCACTTGATCATCTAGTGTGTAAGTCTTTAAAAAAACTGTTAATTTATCAGAATTATCTGACCATTTATTTATCCAAGTGGTTTCAAGGAAACCAAATGTTTGAAGAACTTCCAGAAGAGCTCTCCATGGAAACTTCGGATTCGGGCACATTTTCCAATTTGATAATGCAAAGACAGGCACATTTTGGTGGATGAAAGCCTCTATACGTCGTTTAATTGATTGACATCTGATCATATCCATATATTTTTTTTAAAGAAATCAACTGTTTGAAATCAATGAAGTCTTAAATCACTCACATCAACGCCTTTGTGTGATAGGCGCTTCAAAGGATGGTGTCATTACTTCACTGCAGTGACCTGGTACTGTACTCTTAAACATTTGATGATTTGATTTAATGAGCTGCCTCAAAAATGTGTAGGTTTGTTTTCTTTCAAGGTGTTCTTTCTCTTATTAGAATTGCCTGTATAATACTATCGTCAGTGGATGGCGTTCAATGCCACAGGTTTATTTGGTACGGACAGTGTCCTATTCTCACGCAACTGATGTAATCTGTTATCGTCCATTGGTCGAACGCTCACACGGCTTGGCTTTGATAGTGTGTCATGGAATCGATTGAAAGGGAGGGAACGCGTTGCAGGGGCAAACAAGTCAGGTAACTCCGGTGTATTTTCGTATACTTTCAAAAAAAATTGGTTGTCTGCCTTTAGTGTTCATTTTATTGTTTAAGTGTTTGTAACATGATGTGATTAATTTACATACTGGGCGGGAGATTGATATCCATTGAAAAGTGCATTAACCCTGGAGATGGGTATCCATGAGAAGGTATATTACCTCTATCAATTAGACGGTGCATTTACAGCCGGAGACTGATATCCATTAGACAGTGCATTACCTCGATCCATTAGACTGTACATTTACCACTGGAGTTAAGTATCCATTAAACGTTATATTACCTATGAAGATTGGTATCCAGTATAGACGGTAAATGTGTTTATAAAATTAATTTTAACTGCTACTGATATGACCTAGGCATTAGACCTAGACCTATGACCTAGACCTAATTAACAAATCACCACAGAAACACGTCGCATTGGAAACACGTCCCCCTACAAACAGGTCCCACTGCAAACAGCCCCCCCCAACAAACAGGTCCCCCAACAAATAGGTCCCCCCACAAACAGGTCCACCTACAAACAGGTCCGCCTACAAACATGTCTCCCTACAAACATATCCCCCTACAAAAAGGTCCACGACAAACAGGTCCGTCTACAAACCGGTCTCCATATTTTGTCGAAACGTTATCACAATTAAAAAAAAAAAAAGAACATTGAAAAAAGAACACTGACCAAAGATAACAATAACGAAAAAAAAAAAAAAAAAAAAAAAAAAAAA
>CAXITT010000424.1:79503-110102 GCA_964033795.1 Lymnaea stagnalis | reverse complement strand
ATATATATATATATATATATATATATATATATTCAATAACATGTTACAAGCTTCTTAAGAAAAGAAATGACTCGAAGTATTACATCAAGAAAACAAACAATTTTTTTTTAAAAAGCCAGAAATTACAAATACAGAAATATATGACGTAGTTGTTAATGAGATAACATTAAAGCATTTCATGCCAAATAACCAGAAACATTAGCGTTATTCATGCCCAATAAACATATTACATTAGAGTCTGGCATGCCCAATAACCACTAGCAATAGATTCTTGGTTGCCCAGTGACCAATAACATTAGAGTCTAGCATGCCCAATTACCAATATCATTTAAGTCTGGTTTGCCCTAAATCAAATCTAATACAGCTTTTTAAGTTCAATCTTAAGACATTTAAATTCACAAAAAACATATTAATCTACAAAAAAAAGTTCATTAACATACATTATTTTTACGTGAACTTGGTTATATTTGCAAGCCTCGGTGTTAAATAGTTTATCAATCTACTATTATATCAGTCATCTTATACATCACTGTTTATAAAAGAAAAAAAAAAAAACAACTATGTTTTTACTATGAGAAAAACATAGCTTTATTAAGCATGATAGATTGTTTATTTATGACAAATATAATTCAACACATATTTCGCGTACTTAAGCTATCAATATATTTAATTTTTGTTATGCATCCATCATATCATTAATTATCTTTCCATTTTTTAAAAGAAAGGGTTTTCTTTTGAACAAAAAAACCCCACTATTTCTGACAAATGCGAATGTTACAAATTTCGCGTTCTCTTGTGTTAGCATTGAGTAAATTTTTATTAGTTATCTAATTGTAGCTAAATTATCCATTAAGCCATAATTTAATCTATGTAAAGGACGATCCATTCCTTTCAATTGGTTATTAGACTAGATAAAAAAAAGAAACCAATCGTATGTACATACAGAATAACTGGGCACAAATATACAGTCGGTAGCCATGCTCACCGGCGTGAGGGCTACCCTTGTCGTCACAGATATCATTTTAACCGTAGCGATGATTACCGGTATAAAGGTTATTCTTGATCACAGAGGTATTTTAATTTAATTTTCAACTCTAGTTTGGTTTCAACGCATTCATACCTGGAGATTGGACATCGTGCTCACAGAGTCGGGAGAACATGTGCTTTTAACACCGACACTGCACTGATGAGGAGACCAAGACAGCCATTACAGAGTGTGTAGAGACGCCATGATGAGGAGACCAAGACAGCCATTACAGAGTGTGTAGAGACGCCATGATGAGGAGACCAAGACAGCCATTACAGAGTGTGTAGAGCAACCATGATGAGGAGACCAAGACAGCCATTACAGAGTGTGTAGAGACGCCATGATGAGGAGACCAAGACAGCCATTACAGAGTGCGTAGAGAAGCCATGATGGGGAGACCCAGACAGCCATTACAGAGTGTGTAGAGCATCCATGATGAGGAGACCAAGACAGCCATTACAGGGTGTGTAGAGCATCCTTGATGGGGAGACCAAGACAGCCATTACAGGGTGTGTAGAGCATCCATGATGGGGAGACCAAGACAGGCATTACAGAGTGTGTAGAGCATCCATGATGGGGAGACCAAGACAGCCATTACAGAGTGTGTAGAGCATCCTTGATGGGGAGACCAAGACAGCCATTACAGAGTGTATAGAGCATCCATGATGGGGAGACCAAGACAGCCATTACAGAGTGTGTAGAGCATCCATGATGGGGAGACCAAGACAGCCATTACAGAGTGTGTAGAGCAGCCATGAGGGGGAGACCAAGACAGCCATTACAGAGTGTGTAGAGCAGCCATGATGGGGAGACCAAGACAGCCATTACAGAGTGTGTAGAGCATCCTTGATGGGGAGACCAAGACAGCCATTACAGGGTGTATAGAGCATCCATGATGGGGAGACCAAGACAGCCATTACAGAGTGTGTAGAGGATCCTTGATGGGGAGACCAAGACAGCCATTACAGAGTGTGTAGAGGATCCATGATGGGGAAAGCAAGACAGCCTCTACAGAGTGTATAGAGCATCCATGATGGGGAGACCAAGACAGCCATTACAGAGTGTTTAGAGGATCCATGATGGGGAGACAAATACAGCCATTACTGAGTGTATAGAGCATCCATGGTGGGGAGACCAAGACTACCATTACAGAGTGTATAGAGCTTTCATGATGGGGAGACCAAGACAGCCATTACAGAGTGTATAGAGCATCCATGATAGGTAGACCAAGACATCCATTACAGAGTGTGTAGAGCATCCATGATGAGGAGACCGAGACAGCCGTTAAAGAGTGTGTAGAACATCCATGATGGGGAGACCAAGACATCCATTACAGAGTGTGTAGAGCATCCATGTTGGGGAGACCGAGACAGCCATTACAGAGTGTATAGAGCATCCATGATTGGGAGACCAAGACAGCCATTAAAAAGTGTATAGAGCATCCATGATGGGGAGACCAACACAGCCATTACAGAGTGTATAGAGCATCCATGATGTATAGACCAAGACAGCAATTACAGAGTGTTAGAGCATCCATGATGGGGAGACCAAGACAGCCATTACAGAGTGTATAGACCATCCATGATGGGGAAAGCAAGACAGCCTCTACATCCATGATGGGGAGACCAAGACAGCCGTTACAGAGTTTTCAATGAGTCCAAACCGCGGGAGTATGAGCCAGGGCAGCCACAAGTCCAAACAAACAAAGTGACTCCGGACAGGGTGACAATCTTCGCCACAATGGCTACTTCAGTTCACACGCTTATTCCCCTTGTGAGACCTGAGAGGACAGACGACCTGAAGTCAGAGCCAAACGAATGTATCATTAACATTACTGATGTGAAACAACAACTTGATGCGTGGACTTCTAGAGATAAAGATGTTTTATGAGACAAAATCACCAGTTAATATTAACATTAAATGAAAAAAATTCCATTAATAAAAAAAAGCTTTCCGGGACGAATATCAGCTCTGTTCGAGATTGTTTAGGTTTTATTTGTAAATAAAGTTTAACATCATTTCTTCCAGCTTAAACAGCGATTGATCAAAATAAAGGGGAACGCTCTGTTCCAATGTGTTCGATCGAACCCATACTCTTTCCAACCTAACCCACTATATTTCGCATCTGACCCAGAATGACACCTACCATAAGCAAACAATTTGCCCCCTTACCCACTACAACGCACCTGCCCCCTCACGAAACATCACATAGCAACTCTAAATTATACTAGAGACCACCATAAACAATGTCCTCTAATCAAGGACGTTTTGTAAACAAAAAAAACATTTTGGAACCACTGTAGCAGTGGCTTAGATAGGGGTTAGTGCCACTCGAAGTTAGGTTAGTGTTAAAGTTAAGGTTAGTGCCACTTGGTCTGGGCTAGGTTAGGGTTAGTGCCACTCGGGTTGGGCAAAGTCCGGAAAAGCCTCCCCTTTATATAAATACGAAATCGTCGACTGTGGGAGGACTACCACCCATTGAGCCTTACTTTCTACGCTCCTGCACTGCAGTGCCATTAGAGCAGTTTCATAACCGTTTTTCCACGGAGATCAGGCCTACTTTGGTCCGTTTATACTTAATGCTTTAATGAGGGTGGACGCCCAATATTTTTCTTTTTTTTTTTTGGATCATTTGATCGCCATTTCACAACTTGTTACGCTGACATAATGACAATTCAAAATTGAAATGACTGCATATTTTAAGCAATGGTTTGCTTATAAGAATTCTATCACGCTAATTTTATAAACATAACCGAGTATTCATGTAATGATGTAATGATGTGGAACGAAATGGTTTTAATAGTGCACACATCTTGAAAGAATGAAACGCAAAGACAATTACCTACATTAATATCTAGGATGGGAGGGCTTTGTTCAAGTGAAATAGGTTCATTGCTTTCACAGGTGTACCCGATACTATCAGCTATAAATTAAAAAAAAAAGAGAATTAAAATAATGAAAGTATTCCACAAAGCAATGGCGGATGGTCTTCTTGGAATCATGTTGTCCTCCAAGCAGGTAGCGAAGTGCAACAGTTGAATAAAACAATATGTAACCGAATGAAAACAAAATTATTTCGACATTTTAAAAAAAAATTCAAATACATCTCTGAAATATTACAAATTGTGTATACTATTTTTTTTTTACTTAATGAAAACGAAGGGGTAAGTTGAGATTTAAAAATTATTTTCAATGTTGTGTGTGTGGTTAAATATCTTTATATTTATAATTTTAATCATTTTCATCGAAATGATCCATCACATAGAATGATTTTCTTAGAGATGAAATGAACTTTTTGTAGAATTTCTGTCAGAAAGACTTTGCTTTCTTTCTTCCTAAGCACAACAGACTGTAAAATTGACATTAAACTCAAGTCTTGGACTTGCCTAGCAATGTTAAATTTAAGTCAAGTTTTGGCCTTGTCTAACATTGTTAAATTTAACTCGTTTTAGACTAGTCTAACAATGTTAAATGTAACTCAAATCTTGGAATTGCCTAACAATGTTAAATTAACTCAAGTTTTTTGACTCTCCTAATATTGTAAAATTAAACTCAAGACTTGGACTTGCCTAACAATGTTAAATTTTTGCTAGATATAAAAAAAAAAAAACCCAATACAAACAAATTCGATTTCTTGATATCCATCAGACGGATGTAGGCTGAGTCTCTTCAACAATGTACACAAGCGTATGATGTTTCCAGAACCACCGCTTATAGAATTTAAAGATCCCTCTCCTCAGTAGGAAGTACCGTTTGATCAGCTCTGTGAGAAAAATAAATATTCGCGTTGCCATGCAAAAGTGCATAAACTCCACCTCCCCTGCTTAAAAATTTTCAACATCTTAACCTTAACTTTTGTTATAGAGAGTAAAAATTACATTTATTAATTACATTTATTAATGAATTTTATTAAATTCATTTATTAATGAGTGTTTTCCCTTGCTAATTAATTGTAAATCCAAGTCGGAGTCGCTCTTCTCTGTGAAGGAAATAACTTGAAATATTTATGTGCAGTAATTATCCTAGTCATTGTTCTTTGTCAAGAATATTATATCAACTTGATCCATTTTTCGGTGAGAGATATGATTGCTCTGTACCTCATTTCTACATACATAACATTATGGCAATGTAATTTCCTTGAATTATGTTTAAAAAACTTGCTTGATTAGTTAGCGGAATAAATATTAATGTAATATGGAGACATCTCATATTAACAGAGACGACGTCTGATGAGTTAACTACACATATTCAGCACTGGTGGCCCGTTGATTAAAGTTTCCTTAATGTAAAAATAAAATCGAGCCTTTCATAATTTCTATTATGATTTGTCGTTAATTCTTTTATGAATTCAATGTACTTTAATAAAATCAAATTAAAACACTTGTCTAGTGGCAGAGAAGATAAATATTGTGTGTTGAATTCCTATAATACTTCAACAACGTCATAAAAGACGTCATAATGTGTCTATTGTAAATGGTGGCTCCGATGCAAACTGGGAGCTTTGTGTGGACGGGCTCGATGTCATCATCAGCATCTTACAGTTTTTGTTCTCATTGGAGGCTCCAGGGACAAAATTGGAGTTTTGTTCGGAAGGGTAGCGTTCATCTATAGCAACTCAGAGTTTAGAACAAGCGACCCGTTGGCTATGGGCTCGTCTCTAGGAGGGAACAGCCCTTAGCCCGAGTAAAACATCTCAAATGCAAAACGTCAGATGACAGAAGCAGTCATTTATAAACCACCCGACACTTTGAAACAACGATCAAGTAATGTTTCATGCAAACAATTTATTAGAAATCATTAAAAACAAAGGTCGCTTAGACTTGTTTAAAAACTGTTTAGAAATGATGAAAACAAAAAGTCGCTTAGATATGTCAAAAAATATCTCTCTTCTTTTGCGTGTGTTGGCAAAGAAAATAACGTTAAAATTAATCAACACCTAAACACGAAGTTTTTTTGTTTTTTTTTAAATATTCCTTATAAAACGTAACTTCGGGCAAAAGGGTCAGGCCAAGAATTTGACAAAACAAGCATATAAGTAGCTCAGTTTATAAGAATATCAATTTGGGCTTCCAACCCCCCTCCCCCCCCACCCCAAGGCTCACAATCGCATTCTTGTTTAACCCCCCCCCCCCCCCCCCCCAAGGCTCAAAATTGCATTCTTGTTTAACCCCCCCCCCCCGGCTTTTACCACGCAGAATTATTTTCCAACTGTTTCAGAAAAAAAAAAAATGAAAAAATTGCACACCAAACCAACTTGCGATATTTGTTCTTTAAAAATGACCAGAGTCACCGGGAATTTTATTTTGGTGTATTCAATATCAGCATATTTCCTTCAGTCTTTCACTGAAAAAGAGGGAAACCTGATTTTCGGGCTTGGGGGTGTTGCTGAAATCTTAATAGAATATCTTAACCTCGCCATTGAGTCTATTTTCCATGTTTCAGCTCGATAGGTTAACTGGAACTGGGTCAATTAGCCGTCTGAATTATTTTTTTTTTTAGCCAGCCGCGAACAAAAGCGAAATTGATATGAAGGATTAAAAAAAAAGTATAATTCAATATATACGGCTTTTATTTGTAGAACAATTTCAATAACATATACAAGACAATGACTAATGTGTACTTGATCCACGCCGTCTGCAACGCACCACTCGGGTTTCTCATAGCCGTGGGGCTGGTACTCAACAAGCGGGTGCTGGCGGCTGTCAGGGCAAGATACGTCTGTTGTCATACGCAAAGCAAGAAGTAAAAAAAACAAACAAGTCTACTCTTTTGCACAAAATGTCATCATTCTATTGTCTGTATTGACACTTAACACAAATAAAAAGAAATGATGAATGCAAAGCAACATTGTTGTAAATTCTGCGATGATTACTGCTAAGTAAGAACATTTTAGCTAAACCTCCAATGATTGATTGATGTAAAGTAAGAGCATTTTAGCTAAACCACACGGGTTGGCGACAGTATATCAGACCAATTAGTCCTAGAGGACGGACTCCCGCAGGGGTCTGCCCTCAGTTGCACCCTACTCCTAGCGACGTCCTGCGACGTCTTGGTACAGAGCTGTCTCATTAAAATGTGACGCACTGGTAAAATGCTGTCTCATCATTGTGTGACGCACTGGTACAAAGCTGTCTGATTAACATTTGACGTCCTGGTAAAATCATATCTCATCAAATTGTAACATTCTGGTACAAAGTTGTCTCATCAATCTGTGATGCACTGGTACAAAGCTGTCTCATCAACCTGTGATGCAATGGTGAAAAGCTGCCTCATCAACCTGTGATGCACTGGTACCAAGCTGCCTCATAAACCTGTGATGCACTGGTACAAAGCTGCCTAATCAACCTTTGATGCACTGGTACAAAGCTGCTTCATCAAACTGTGATGCACTGGTGCAAAGCTGTCTCATCAACCTGTGATGCACTGGTACAAAGCTGCCTCATAAACCTGTGATGCACTGGTACAAAGCTGCCTAATCAACCTTTGATGCACTGGTACAAAGCTGCTTCATCAAACTGTGATGCACTGGTGCAAAGCTGTCTCATCAATCTCTGATGCACTGGTACAAAGCTGTCTCATCAACCTGTGATGCACTGGTACAAAGCTGTCTCATAAACCTGTGATGCACTGTTGCAAAGCTATCTCATCAACCTGTGATGCACTGGTACAAAGCTGCTTCATCAAACTGTGATGCACTGGTGCAAAGCTGTCTCATCAATCTCTGATGCACTGGTACAAAGCTGTCTCATCAACCTGTGATGCACTGGTACAAAGCTGCCTCATCAACCTGTGATGCACTGGTACAAAGCTGTCTCAACAACCTGTGATGCACTGGTATAAAGCTGCCTCATTAACCTGTGATGCACTGGTACAAAGCTGTCTCATAAACCTGTGATGCACTGTTGCAAAGCTATCTCATCAACCTGTGGTGCACTGGTTCAAAGCTGCTTCATCAACCTGTGATGCACTGGTACAAAGATGCCTCATCAACCTGTGATGCACTGGTACAAAGCTGTCTCATCAACCTGTGACAAATTTGGTACAAATAAATAAAATTAACAATAATCTAACACAAACAAACAAACCTCAAGAACAAATGTAACTAAACACAAAACGAACATCAAGAAAAGCAGTAACCCTCGTCTCATGATTAGGTTTGATCAAATGGTGAGAAAACTGTTAGATCCCTTGTTGGAGTAGTTGACATTTTCAAAGTACAGCAACGTAGACAACTCGACTTTTTAAACAACAATTTGATCCCTTGTTGGAGTGGCCGACACGTTTCAAAGTACAGCAGCGTAGACAACTCGACTTTTAAACAACAATTAGATCCCTTGTTGGAGTGGTTGACATCTTCAAAGTACAGCAGCATAGACAACTCGACTTTTTAAACAACAATGAGATCCCTTGTTGGAGTGGTTGACATCTTCAAAGTACAGCAGCGTAGACAAATCGACTTTTTAAACAACAATTAGATTCCTTGTTGGAGTGGTTGACATCTTCAAAGTACAGCAGCGTAGACAACTCGACTTTTTTAACATTTAGATGTTGAAAAATTATAAGCAGGGAAGGTGTAGCTATGCAAATTACCATAGCAACGCTAAAGTTTTTTCCCCAGAGCTGAGAGAGTGGTATATCCTAACCGAGGAGAGAGATTTAAAAATTCACCTTTTTGAGCATAGGAAACTATATACTTTTGAGTACATTGTTGAAGAGACGAAGACTGCATCCAAGGAAGGGTTGTAACGAAATCAAATTTCAATGTTAGCGTTTTTGTTTATATCTAGCGAAAATTTAACATTGCTAGACAAGTCCAAGGCTTGAGCTAAATTTAGCATTGTTTGAAAGGTCCAAGACTTGAGTTAAATTTAGAATTATTAGGAAAGTTCTAGACTTGAATTAAATTTTGCATTTTTCTCTCATAACTAACATTCATATTACATTTATCTGGTTCTATCTTGCGGATGTCTGTCCACTCAGGACTCAAAGGGGAATAAGCGAGTGGACTGAAGTAGCCACTGTACTGATGATAGGCTCTTTGTCCGGAATGACTTGCCTGTTTGGACTTGTGGCTGCCCAGGTTAATAATCGCGCCGTTTGGATGCTATTCACCAGTTTTTCTAACCTTCATATTGCCACGTCCCTTAAATACAGTTCTTCATGTTACGGTGACTCAACCATAAAATTGCTTCGTTGCTACTTCATAAAAATGTGTTTTCCGATGATCTGTTCTGAAAACTGTGTAAGAGCCATTTGAACCCAAGGTGTCTCAACCTATTGGTTGAGAAAAGATTCTCTTCATACTACACACTGTAATGGCTCTGTCTTGGTCTCCTCATCATGGATGCTCTACACACTCTGTAATTGCTGGCTTGGACTCCTCATCATGGATTCTCTACACACTCTGCATGGCTGTCTTGGTCTACTCATCATGGATTCACTACACACTCTTTAATGGCTGTTTGGTCTACTCATCATGGATTCTCCACACATTCTGTAATGGCTGTCTTGGTGGTATCATCATGGATTCTCCACACACTCTGTAATGGCTGTCTTGGTCTTCTCATCATGGATGCTGTACACACTCTGAAATGGCTGTCTTGGTGGTGTCATCATGGATTCTCCACACACTCTGTAATGGCTGTCCTGGTCTTCTCATCATGGATTCTTCACACACTCTGTAATGGCTGTCAGGTCTCCTCATCATGGATTCTCCACACAATCTGTAATGACTGTCTTGGTCTTCTCATCATGGATGCTGTACACACGCTGTAATGGCTGTCTTGGTCTTCTCATCATGGATTCTCCACGCACTCTGTAATGGCTGTCTTGGTCTTCTCATCATGGATTCTCCACACACTCTGTAATGGCTGTCAGGTCTCCTCATCATGGATTCTCCACACACTCTGTAATGACTGTCTTGGTCTTCTCATCATGGATGCTGTACACACTCTGTAATGGCTGTCTTGATCTTCTCATCATGGATTCTCCACACACTCTGTAATGGCTGTCAGGTCTCCTCATCATGGATTCTCCACACACTCTGTAATGGCTGCCTTGGTCTTCTCATCGTGGATGACGTACACACTCTGTAATGGCTGTCTTGGTCTTCTCGTCATGGATTATCTACATACTCTTTAATGGCTGTCAGGTCTCCTCATCATGGATTCTCTACACTAGCTTTAATGGCTGTCTTGGTCTCCTCATCATGGATTCTCTACACAAGCTTTAATGGCTGTCTTGGTCTCCTCATCATGGATTCTCTACACTAGCTTTAATGGCTGTCTTGGTCTCCTCATCATGGATTCTCTACACACGCTTTAATGGCTGTCTTGGTCTCCTCATCATGGATTCTCTACACTAGCTTTAATGGCTGTCTTGGTCTCCTCATCATGGATTCTCTACACTAGCTTTAATGGCTGTCAGGTCTCCTCATCATGGATTCTCTACACAAGCTTTAATGGCTGTCTTGGTCTCCTCATCATGGATTCTCTACACAAGCTTTAATGGCTGTCTTGGTCTCCTCATCATGGATTCTCTACACACGCTTTAATGGCTGTCTTTGTCTCCTCATCATGGATTCTCTACACACTCTTTAATGGCTTTCAGGTCTCCTCATCATGGATTCTCTACACACGCTTTAATGGCTGTCTTGGTCTCCTCATCATGGATTCTCTACACTAGCTTTAATGGCTGTCTTTGTTTCCTCATCATGGATTCTCTACACACGCTTTAATGGCTGTCTTGGTCTTCTCATCATGGATTCTCTACACACGCTTTAATGGTTGTCTTGGTCTCCTCATCATGGATTCTCTACACTAGCTTTAATGGCTGTCTTTGTTTCCTCATCATGGATGCTGTACACACTCTTTAATGGCTGTCTTGGTATCCTCATCATGGATTCTCTACACACGCTTTAATGGCGGTCTTGGTCTTCTCATCATGGATTCTCTACACACTCTGTAATGGATGTCTTGGTCTCCTCATCATGGATGCTGTACACACTCTTAATAAAAAATATTGTTGCCATTTAGATGATTTTTCGCATTTAAAACTCTTAAGATTGAACTTAAAGATTTGATTTAGAGTTGTTATAGGATAAGCAAGACTCGAAATTATCTCGAAATTTTTTGGTAATGGAGCATGCACGACAATAATGTTATTGATTAAAGGGCGTTCGATATTCTAATTATATTGGCTAATATACATTTAAGACTTGGTTTTTTGGGCATGCAAGACACTCATGTTATTAGTTATTGGACATGCAAAACTCTAGCGTTATCGGTTTTTGGGTATGCAAGACTCTAATTTATCTGATTAACACTGCGACATGAATTTCTATACGTGAACTTTGTGGCTCTATCTTTGATGGATACTTGATGTTCATTCATTTTGGACGTCACCTTTTACATTTTATTGAATATATAATATGTTTATCTAAAATATCCGCAATACGATTTCATGACGTCTTTTTAAACAAGACCTCGCATCTCAAAAAACTTTATTATATACTTGTTATTTTATATATTGATACGAAAGTGATTTTTATTTTAATTCAATGACTGAATTATGTTCTCTATTTGAATGCTCGTCTATGCTTCTACACATCTACCATAGTCGGTGCAGTCTCCACTTTTCTACATTAAAAAAAAGACCAATAAATAAATATGAGATAAAAGTCTGGGAATGAAACGAGTTTAACATTAATGAAATCTCATCCCATTTACAAGCAGCTTAATGAGTTACAGTTTCATTAATGAGTTACAGTTTTATTACCAATTTACAGTTTCATTCTTGGACTTAATGGATAGGATTTTAAATGACACAGATCGATGCACGCGATTTTAAGAACATTTTTGTTATTGCCGTTCTATTGTTCTTATGATCAGTGTTCTTTTGGTCAGTCTTGTTTTGGTCAGTGTTGTTTTGGTCAGTGTTCTTTTGGTCAGTGTTGTTTTGGTCAGTGTTGTTTTGGTCAGTGTTTTTTGGTCAGTGTTCTTTTGGTCAGTGTTGTTTTGGTCAGTGTTCTTTTGGTCAGTGTTCTTTTGGTCGTGTTCTTTTTATAAAATGCGATAACGTCTCGACATAATATGGCGACCTGTTTGCTGGAGGACCTGTTTGTAGGGACACCTGTTGTGGGGAGACCTCTTTGTAGGGAGACCTGTTGTGGGGAGACCTCTTTGTAGGGAGACCTGTTGTGGGGAGACCTCTTTGTAGGGAGACATGTTGTGGGGAGACCTCTTTGTAGGGAGACCTGTTGTGGGGAGACCTCTTTGTAGGGAGACCTGTTGTGGGGAGACCTCTTTGTAGGGACACCTGTTGTGGGGAGACCTCTTTGTAGGGAGGCCTGTTTTGAGGGGTACCTGTTGGTACGGTGACGTGCTGATAGGTCATAGGTCTAGGTCATTAGTGTAGGTCAATTTATAGCAGTTAAAATTAATTTCATAATAAATTTTAACGTCTACTGGATACCAATCTCCAGAGGTAATATACCGTCTAATGGATAGAGTTAAATGTTTTTTTTTTCAAATTGATACTTATCTCTATTGGTAAATGGACTGTGTACTGGTCATGTAAGACTCTAATGTTAATTGTTATTGTGCATAATGACTCTTATGTTATTTTTTATAGTGCATAAACACCCTAATGGTCTTGGATGTTGGGTAAGCTAGACTTTTATCTCCTTAGTATAATTATTATACCATTATGTTAAGTATACTTAAACTATATTATTGACCATAAAGATAGACAACTAAGTTATGTGAAAATATTGGGAATATATCGGAGTTAACTAACTTGTTTGTCACTGCTACGTGTTCAGTTCCTTTCAATCGATTCCATTGGCATTGTGGACCAAGACATGTCATGCCAGAGCTAGAACAATGAACGATAACAGATGACATCAGTTACAGAAGAATAGGACAATGCACCTGATAACATGTGCCATTAAAAGCCATTGATAATATTTTCTGATATAGGGCAATAGTATTAAGAGCAGGAACACTTGAAATGAAATAAAATAAAATAACCTTTGAGGCAGCTCATTAAATAAAATCGTCGAATGCTTTAGAGTAGAATACCAGGTCGTTGTAGATAGGTAATTACAAATCCGTTGAAGCCCCTATCATTCTAATTGATGCAAAAATTTGATTAATTTCGGACTTCATTGATTTGAAACAGCCGATTTTTTAAACACAAAATATACATGGATATGATAAGATGCCAATCAATTAAATGACGTAAACCGGGTTTTTATCGACCAATATGCGCTTGTTTTTACTATAGGAAATAGATAATGTCCCCCGAATCCAATGGTTCCAAGGGGAGCTCTTCTGGAAGTTTTAAAAATAGTTCGTTTCCTTGAAAACCCTTTGATAAATACATTGTCAGATAATTCTGATAAAATTTTTAAAAATTAAATTTCTTACACAGTAGATGATCTAGTGATGATTTTTTTAAAAATGCAAATATATTAAATGTAAATTTTAATTATATCAATAAATACAGCAATAGCGTTCTTTTGTGTAATTCGTGGCATACATTGTATTTGATTTAATGATGTAAGTAAAAAGTGGTATGAGATTTAGTGATGCTGATAATGTATAATATAAGTATTGTATGCTTTCAAAAAAAAACGATTCTAAGTTAAAAACTTGATTATCCTAAGTCTAGCTATTTCCATAACAGTTTACAACCCTTATAAAAAATGCCAAGTGAGGGTTAGAAATGCTTGCTTTTATTTAGTCCATGCATGCAAATGAACAGTTTTATTCTAAATTGGATTTTAAGAGCTTTCCATACCATGCTGTTTGACAGAGAAAATTCTAGATATCTGGTTCGCCTCAATCTTTGAGATGAATTGAAAATGATAAAAAATCATTTAAGAAAAAAAAAAGTTAAACTTTTTTGCTTCAATGGATTTCAGAAAACCAGAGCGCAGTGAGCATGCTAAAGTAACATGGACACCAGCGCTATATACTATCTAATAAATGAATGAATCAATCAATGAATCAATTAATCAATTGTAATTATACTTAAATTTACATAAGTGTAGATAATTGAATGACAACTTGTAGTTCTTTTGAATACACAAAACGCTTTAAAAAAATTAATCAATGAAAATTAAATTAATTAACGTACGCCATGCTCAAGGGCTTCAGTTGCTTAAATGAAAAAAAAAGAATCTTTGATTAATAATGACAATGACGTGTCCAATCAGTATGACTGATGCCGTTTGTAAGCTTTGCCCCGTGGCGAGCATAAATTTCTCAAGGATCAAATGTATCATTTTTCTTCCCCAACCTGCAGAATAAAAGAGCCTGTTGAGAGAGACTTATCACAGGTCGTAAACGAGAGACTTAAAACAATCAGAGTTGAGAGAGACCTAACTCAAATCACAATTGAGAGAGACCTAACTCAAATCACCATTGAGAGAGACCTAACTCAAGTCACAAGCTATTAGAATTGTTTTTTTAAATAAATAAATGATATCCACTTGAGCCATTTCCGCTGAGGGATAAGACTGCTCTGCATCTCATTATTACATAGATTAGATTATGGCAAAGTGATCTGCTTGAATTATGGTAAAAAAAACTTGCTTGATTAGTGAGCAGAATAAAATATTAATTTAATATGGAGACATCTCATGTTACCTGAGACGATGTTTGATCAGTTAACTTCACATATTCAGCTCTGGCGGCTGGTAATTAATGTTTCTTTGAGTTATAAATCAAATGGAGTCTTTCCTAATTAAAAATGATTTGTCGTTGATTCTTTTATGAATTTAAATGTACTTTAAGAACATCAAATTAAAATACTTGTCAAAGTGGCAGAGTAAAGTAATATTATATGTTGAATTCCGATAATACTTCAACAACGTCATAGAGTGACGTCATAATGTGTTTGGTGTAAATAGAGGCTCCGAGGCAAGCTGGGAGATTTGTGTGTACGGGTAAGATGTCATCTCTAGCAACTTACAAATGGGAGGTTTGTGTGGACGTGTTAGATGTCATCTCTAGCAACTTACAAATGGGAGGTTTTTGTGGACGTGTTAGATGTCATCTCTAGCAACTTACAAATTGGAGGTTTTTGTGGACGTGTTAGATGTCATCTCTAGCAACTTACAAAAGGGAGGTTTGTGTAGACGAATTGGATGTCATCTATAGGAACTTATAAATGGCAGCTTTGTGTGGACGAATTGAATGTCATCTATAGCAACTTACAAATGGGAGCTTTGTGTAGACAAATTAGATGTCATCTATAGCAACTTACAAATGGGAGCTTTGTGTGGACCAATTGGATGTCATCTATAGCAACTTACAGTTTTTGTTCTTAATGGAGGCTCCAGGGACAAAATTGGAGCTTTGTTCAGATGGGTAGCGTTCATCTATAGCAACTCAGAGTTTTGAACCAGGGACCGGTTGGCTATGGGCTCGTCTCAGGGAGGGAACAGCCCTTAGCCACAGTAAAACATCTCAAATGAAAACGTCAGATGACAGAAGCAATCATTTAAAGACCACCCGACAAAATTGTTGGAAATGTTAAAAACAAATGTAATTTACACATGTTTTAAAATAACTGTTTAGAAGCGATCAAAACAAAAGTCTTTTAGATGTGACAAAATATTTACTTTTTATTTTTCGATGTGTTAAAAACAAAATTAAGCAACACCTAAACAACAGAGTTTTTTTGTTGTTTTTTTTTTTGCTGAAAAATATTCCTTAAAAAATATTACATTGGCCAATGGGGAAGAGGTTAAAAATTGAACAGAACATGGATACAAGTAACTCACTTTATAAGAATCCACATTAGGGAGTCCAGCCTCTCCTCAAAGGCTTCGACCGCATTCTTTTTCACGTCCCTGAACTCCATTAACATTCTAATAACCCACCAAGCTCGTACCACGCAGATTTATTTCGCCAACTCTTTCAGAGAAACAAAAGAAAATATTTCGCACCCAAAACACTTGCGATATTTGTTGTTAAAGAATCTTATTTAGCACAATTATTGGGAATTTTAAATCGTGCATTGCTTTCAATATCATCATATTTCCTTCATATTTCCCGGAAATAGAGGAACAACTGATTTTTGAGTTTGGGCGAGTGGCTGAAAATTTGATAGAATATCTTGTCCTCGGCATTAAATTTATGTACAATTTTTCAGCTCGATGGGTTAATTGGTAGTTGGTCAATTAGCCGTCCGAAATATTTTTCAGCCAGCAACGAAAAAAATCGAAGTGAATATAGAAGATTTTTTGAAAAGAAAGAAATTTTAGACTTTAAGATATACACGGCTTTTATTTTTATAACAATTTAATAAGGAATACAAGACAATGACTAATTTTTATATTTAATGTCAAACCGTCACTGAACAGTAAGACTAAGGAGATATCAGATATGAAAAGAAAATATTATTTTATTAATCCAAAAAAAAAGTATAACTTATTTTTATGATATTATGGTAAATATTCGTTTTAAGCACATAGATAAATATGAATGCATAGACAGGTATATTTAAACTAGAACAATATAAACAAAGTCATTGAACGTTTGGCTAAAATGTTCTTATTTTTCACTAATCATGGCAGAATTAATTAAGATGTTCCTTTGCATTCATCCTTTCTTTTTATTTATGTTACACGTGAATATAGAATAATAAAGATAAAATCTTGAGCAATGGAGTAGATTTTTTTTTTACTTTTTGCTTTTCGTATGACAACAGACGTATCTTGCCCTGACAGCCGCCAGCACCCGCTTGTTGAGTACCAGCACCACGGCTATGAGAAACCCGAGTGATGCGTTGCAGACGGCGTGGATCACGTACACGGCTGCGACGTCAACGAACGTGGCCACGAGGGCCAGCTGCCACGTGACTCCCACCAGGGCGACCATCTTAAGGACGATGCTGACGTCCGTAGTCGTCGCGCGCTGCACGTGTTTGAACTCTGACATGGCGGTTCTCTGACGTCGGAGTCCCTGTTTTAGAATGCCACCGGGTATCAATACATGTTGAGTTAGTGTTAGCTTACTTTTCAAATGCAATAAAAGAGATGCTAGCAGTTGTAATACGTGTTAGTATTGAGAAAATGAAGATACAGATTTCAACAATCTAATTCAGGGAATCTTGTAGGTTTGTAATACATGACTCTAAGAATAAAAAAAAAATTAAGTTCACAGTGTTACATAAAAATATGATTTTAAAGTTAAAAACAAAGCCACAACAATCCACCAACGACATTGGTGAATTCAAGATTGTTGACCAAATAAGACATTGCTAATTCAAAGCCTGTAATATCGTGCATACGCCTAGGGCATTGCACTATCAGGGAAAAGAAGTGAAGGCATGCCAAAGGTTTTTATTGAATTAGAACACGCATCATTACAACCAGGGCTGGAAGTTAACAACCAAATATAAAAATATATCAATATGATAAGTGAAGAGCAGACAGATGAAACCATTAAAATTAGAAACCGTAACTTTGAGAAAGTAAATTATTTCAATTATCCAGGATACTTAACAAATGAAAGAAATGATTATTAACAGAAATAAACAGAAAGAATATTTTCCCGGTTATAGGAAATCTTTCATTTGTAACGAATACACAAATTTAAAAATATTAACAGAAAACTAAAATTATATAAACAACTGTAATCAGACCAAGTTGTAACATTCGAAGCTGAATTTGGGACCTTAACAAAAATAGTAGAAAAACATCGGAGAGGAAAGTTCTCCGGAAACTATATGGACCACAAAATGGAGAAAATGGATGGAGAATACGAACCAAACAAGCAAACAAAATATACCAGGGTCCCCGCTGTGGGGAACACTTAGAAAGAATGCCAAATGACATAGGAATGAAGAGGGTGCACCACAAAAACCCAGTGGAAAAAATATAAAAGTCAGACATAGGCTTAGATGGATGGATGATGTGGGAAACGATAAACAGCAGCTGCGGAAAAAAAGCATGGAAAAGAAAAGCATGAGTAGTTTTGAGTGTAAAGAAGTGGTGAGGCAGGCAGAAGTCCTACATGGGCCGTATCGCCACAAGGATGGATGGTCTGAGTGGAAGAAAGTGGTGAGGCAGCCCAAATCCCTACTTGGTCTGTAACGCCACATGGGGGAATGGGTGGTCTTATTGGGAGAAAAAGGTGAAGCATGCCAAAGCCTTACATAGGCTGTAGTGCCATATGGATGACTGATCTGAGTGGAAGGAAGTGGTAAGGCAGGCCAAATCCTTACATGGGCCGTAGCGCCACAGGGATGGATGGAAGGTCTGAGTAAAAGGAAGTGGGGAGGCAGGCCAACGCAATAAATGGGCTGTAGGGCCAGGAAGCTGTGGATTACTTTTTGAAAAATAAACTTTAATTTAACAAAAATTAAAATACACCAATGATATATTAATTACGTGGCAGTAATAAAAAAACACAGAAAAGAACTCGTTAAATTAAAAGAACCTTTTTTTAAAAAAAAAATCACATACATACGTGTAGACTAGAGTTTAACTTTAAAATATTGTAAAATAAACTCCCCTTGCAAACTTACGAAAAATTCTCATTCAAAAACAGCTTTTTAACCAATTAATATAGTTTAACATTAGAGCATGAACTCACCCTCAGTGTTAAAGCCACAAAGACGACGTTGGCTAAGCTGATCATGCAACAAGGGACCCCAAAGAATAAGGCCGCAGAGTATGTCCCATGCAGCCAACAATTTTTCAAGCCATACATTGGGGCGAGGTCAGAGTCGGGATACAAATGATCAGTAAGCAATGCAGAGGTGACGATGACGGCAGACACGCCTGTGACGTACAGGCTGGACAGTATGAGACATTTATACCCTCTGGGTCTCAACTGTTTCAATAAAAATAAAGATACAATTACACAACTAAAGGAGACAGAACGATTTCATTTTTTTTTCCTTTGAGCAAATCCTAAAAGTTAAATTTTAACTTGTAAAGACTCCTAGATCAGACATTTCTAGAGTAATCACTTTGCTTTATCACTAACATTCGACTATCTCTATAGCTGCAAGTCTATTACTCTTTTGGGACTGTCTTAAATCAAATGTCTCTATTCGGCCCAGTTCTACTCAACTGCATCGTCTAAACTTAACTACCTCAGCTTCAATTGTCCAAATGTCCCAAAAAGGCTATCTTTTATTAAGTTCTCTACTCGGGGGTAGGGGGGTTGAGTATGCCCCAAACCATTTAACTTACACCCCTCCCCTTTTTCTAATAACTTTCTCAATCGACCCCAAAATTTGCATACATTGGCTCGAAAGCCCAAAAAATTTTTAAACAATTTTAATGGACACTTTACCACGTAATACTCGATTCGCTATAATGTTTAAACCTGACCTATAAGCACAGCAATTTCCAGTAGTCATATAATTTACCAGAGCAACAATTGGGTTAAGTCCTACACCACGCATCTGTCATAGTTGATCTTTCAAAAGGCAACCCTTTAAAAATTATGAAACTTATTTTAGCGCGATTCCTTTCTACGGCTCATCAGAAAACAACCAGAACTACCTAGTGGCTCCAGTGGCTGAATGTCCTACACCGATACAAACAGAAATACCTGGTGGCTCCAGTGGCTGAATGTCCTACACCGATACAAACAGAAATACCTGGTGGCTCCAGTGGCTGAATGTCCTACACAGATACAAACAGAACAACCTGGTGGCTCCAGTGGCTGAATGTCCTACACAGATACAAACAGAACTACCTTGTGGCTCCAGTGGCTGAATATTCTACACAGATACAAACAGAACTACCTGGTGGCTCCAGTGGTTGAATGTCCTACACAGATACAAACAGAACAACCTGGTGGCTCCAGTGGCTAAATGTCCTACACAGATATAAACAGAACAACCTGGTGGCTCCAGTGGCTAAATGTCCTACACAGATACAAACAGAACTACCTGGTGGCTCCAGTGGCTGAATGTCCTACACAGATACAAACAGAACTACCTGGTGGGTCCAGTCGCTGAATGTCTTACACAGATACAAACAGAACTACATGTGGCTCCAGTGGCTGAATGCCCTACACAGATACAAACAGAACTACCTGGTGGCTCCAGTGGCTAAATGCCCTACACAGATATAAACAGAACTACCTGGTGGCCCCAGTGGCTGAATATCCTAGACAGATACAAACAGAACTACCTAGTGGCTCCAGTGGCTTAATGTCCTACACACATACAAACAGAACAACCTGGTGGCTCCAGTGGCTGAATGTCCTACACAGATACAAACAGAACTACCTGGTGCCTCCCGTGGCTGAATGTCCTACACAGATACAAACAGAACTACCTGGTGGCTCCTCTGGCTGAATGTCCTACACAGATACAAACAGAACTACCTGGTGGCTCCAGTGGCTGAATGTCCTACACAGATACAAACAGAACTACCTGGTGGGTCCAGTGGCTGAATGTCTTACACAGATACAAACAGAAATACCTGGTAGCTCCAGTGGCTGAATGCCCTACACAGATACAAACAGAACTACCTGGTGGCTCCAGTGGCTGAATGTCCTACACAGATATAAACAGAACTACCTGGTGTACACAGATACAAACAGAAATACCTGGTAGCTCCAGTGGCTGAATGCCCTACACAGATACAAACAGAACTACCTGGTGGCTCCAGTGGCTGAATGTCCTACACAGATATAAACAGAACTACCTGGTGGCTCCAGTTGCTGAATGCCCTACACAGATACAAACAGAACAACCTGATGGCTCCAGTGGCTGAATGTCCTACACAGATACAAACAGAACAACCTGGTGGCTCCAGTGGCTAAATGTCCTACACAGATACAAACAGAACTACCTGGTGGCTCCAGTGGCTGAATGTCCTCCAGATCTCAAAGGCGTTGACGTTCATCCAGAAGAGGCTCGTGAGAAACGCCCAATGTTTGAGCACGCCCACCACTTGACATGCCAGTGAATTGGCGGCGAGAACATTGCCGACCAGGAGGAGAAGGTTCGATAACAAGAGCGCCAGGCACAAGCTGAACTGAATCTGAGAAATTTAAAATTTAAAGAGTATTAACCAGTGTGATCTGCAAACGAAGAGCCTTTCCACCAGCTAGTACAAAGATTTTTTTTTTTATTTCATATATCATTTTGCGATGGTCCACAATTCAACGTGAAAAGAATTGTATTTAAAATCCATAGGATAAATCATTTTAATAGTTATAATAGATTTTAATTGACAAATAAGCGAGGTTAAATACATCCAAAACTAACCCTCTATTTAAGACCAGAGAAATATTGCCGATAAACTTTTTATATGAGATTATATCGTTGTAACTTTGTTACACTAAGCTTCAAATTATTTTATTATTATACTTATCTGAGCTTCAAATTATTTTATTATTATACTTATCTGAGCCCACCCGCGCCCCCCACACTTCATTTTTAATACTATTTCTTTCGCATATTAATATCAAATCACAAAACTTTGACTCGATCATTCTAATATCTCATAAACCAAAAAATGGCACAAACATTCTCAAGACATTTCTTTTAACCTCTCTTCCCGTCATTCAACACCATGCTGGCATTCTTAAATAAAATAGTCGCATACAAACTATATTCTCGTGTTAATCTTTGAACTTTTTATACTGGACATGCTAAACAATAGGCTCAATGTCCTGTTAGATCGACAGCATCAGTGGCTCTATAGCCAATTTAGGGCCTTGACCTGCTCAACCACATCTTTCCATTTGGATAGATCCAAGGCTTTTCGCCTCATGCTCGGACCCCCTGCTGATGTAAGTCCTTCTTTACAACGTCATTCCATCCCAGTCTTGGTTGATTGGTGAGCCATCTGCCCCTGGGTTTCTCCCTGTAAATAACTTTTGCTGATATACAATCCACCATCCTCTGAAATCGTCATGTCCAGCGCTGTCTGCCTTTTTAAAAACTTTTTGACCATTTGATTGTCTTCGAATAATTGATCGATTTCTTCGATCAAAATTAACGCTTTAAACGTTCGCCCGGTCTCCACGAAACATCTCACAAAGCTCTATCAATTGACCACAGAAAATATTGTGCACATTTCTTTCATACCCCACTGTTCACCAGTCCGACACCCAACCATCTCCAAGTCCAACACCTTACTGTTCTGCAGTCGAATCATTTAAGAAACCATTAAAATCTCTTTTTTAAAATAGATTTCGGCGGACCAGAGCGCAGTGAGCAGAGCGCAGTGAGCAGAGCGCAGTGAGCAGAGCGCAGTGAGCATGCTAAAATGGCATGGATACCGGCGCGATATACATATCAAATCAATCCATCAATCAATACCCCACCGTTCTTAAGTGCAAAACACTTGTTCTCCAGTCTAACACCTCACTGTTCCACAGTCCAACACCTCACAGTTCCACAGTTTTACACCTCACTGTTCCACAGTACAATACCTCACGGTTCCCCAGCCCCATAGCCCTTTTTTCCCCCAGTCTAATACCCCATTGTTCCCCACTCGGTATATCTCTGGGTAATCAATCGTAAAACTAAATATCTAACGAATACCTTTCCTGGATAACTCATGTAACATGGGACGATGTTTTGTAGAGCCAGGCGACATGAAAGTCCCACACTGGACAATCCTGACAATAAGTTGGAAATCCAAGAAATCAGGTGGTGGTAGAAGTCTTTGATGAGGTTTCCATCTTTCCACGACATTTTGTACGCTGTGCAACATTGTTTTTCCTCTACCTGGACAGTTGTATCCAAACATGTTCATATAGTTTAACAGAGAAGGCCTGTGTACACCCAACGTTAAAATTAAATATGAGAAAGTCTTTACCATTTACTAAGAAGACACATATATTTTTCCACCAACTGATATTTTTTTGTTAATAACTTCTTACTATGAAAAAATATTTCATTTTTTTGTGAGTTTAAAACAAATTAATTTCTAAATCAGATCGACCAAAAGTGTTTTTTTTTTTTTTTTTTTTTTTTTTAATCTCTGTCAATAATAATGATATTTATTTCATAATTACTACTTATCAATTTACATCTGTGAAAAAATACCTCCTTCTTTTTTTTTTTTTTTTTTTTTTTTTATTTATTTTTTTTTTAATTTTATTCCCCCTAAATTTTTTTTTTTTTTTTTTTTTTTTTTTTTTAATCTCTGTCAATAATAATGATATTTATTTCATAATTACTACTGATCAATTTACATCTGTGAAAAAATACCTCCTTCTGAATGCAGACTCTACTCTTTATAACAACGGGGTAGGTCACTGCGTTAGGTGTGAAGGTCAGAACATCTGAGCCCATGTTAACGAAAACGCTGTAGCGCTCGAACTGCGATGAGAGGCAGTGATCTTGTTCTTGCGTCAGGCTTAGTACTGTTGCGTCAAGGTCTGGTACAATCAGTTCAGTGCAGCGGAAATGAATGAATGTGGTCCACTTATTTGGGCTGTCTCCATTACTTGCCTGTAAATAATTGAATGTGCCTTAAGGGAATAGATTCCAAATTTTAAGCTCAAATGATTTTAAACTATTTTTTATATATATCCTTAACCAGCAAAGCCACTTTTAAATTATATACATGTATTTCAAAAATAACTTTAAAAAAAAAACAAAATTATACTTCAATTCACAAAATGATAACCTTCAATGTATCAAGCCATTCATTGCATCCTAAACGCATATTGTCTACTCTAATCACAATCAACGGATTCATTCTTTGCTCCACTCAACATTTCGTTCGAATGAATTCTAAAATAATAGATATAAATAACCTTTGAATGCACTTTGATGCAATTAGTTGTGTTTAACAACGGTCCTGTAATAATCGCCTCAGTTAAGTTAGTGTACTTATCGACTTGGCGTTCAAATCCATCTTGAAAACATGGTGTTACGGTAAAGGTAAATTTTCTGGTAATGGTGATACTAAATGACACATCGTAGCATTGATCTGCAAGAAAAGGGTATATTTAATTTATCCGAAAAGCATTAGTCTTTAAAAAACATTTAATAATGATTATTCATGTTAATTTAATTGTTTAAAATTTACTTAGAAAACACTAATTATATATATATTTTTTTAATGTAACGAGGTCTTTGCGTTTTAGGTTGGACACAATTATATGTAAATTAATTTAAGAGGATTGTTTCAACTTGGTTGCCTTTATCTGACAATGAAAATTCATGATTATAAAACATATTTTTCTTTATTCCGATATCACATGTTTATCTCATGCAACGCCGAGATCACTTGCTAATCTCATGTACAGACGATATCTACTGCTAGTCTCCTGTACTGCAGATAGCTTGAAATAATCTGCTATAAACGTTGCACACTTGTGTACTATGAAAGGATCCCAACCTCTCATAGTGATTCGATCTGATCCGTTGCAGCTTTCCTTTAGACGTGTTCCGTTCTTCATGTGAATGTCTGTTTTTTCAAAAGAAGATGAACTTCTTTCAGTTAAGTTGGTCTTTACTTTACTTTGCTCAGTTGTTCTGAATGGGAGATCATACCCCTGATTGGATAGAGCAGCAGCAGTAAAATTTAAAATATTGTATTTTTAGTAAACATATTTTAGATTATAATCAGGTGTATCTCTATATTTTAATGTTTTGAATAACTAGTCTTGAGATATTTGATTCATCTTCAATGGATCAATTTTGGTTTTTGGTTTTAATCATTTTGGAAAAAAAATCGTTGTTTTTAATAAATCTAGCTTTCAGATTTTAATCTGCATATTGTCATAGATATACAAATACTTTAACTTTGTTATTATTTTTTTTTTTGCATGGCTATTGGTGCTATTTTCAATTTCTAACATTTTTTTTATTTTTAATAAAGTAATGACTATTAAATATTTTTTTTAAAGTAATTGGTCTAGATATTTTTGCAATTTTATTCCTCCAAAAACCTTTCAGGGCGATTCCTCGTTTGAGTTTAGTTCATTTTACATTTTAAAATTTACGTCTTTACCTTTTTTGTTCTGGGAATTTTAATCAACGCATGGCAACCAATGTGTGACATAGAACTGCTGTCATTCCCCAGCATACATCTTTGACACAGTGCGCTATATTTGTAGATTTCTTGCCGCAGGGACAATAAACTTTTGAGTCTTTTGCAGCGATTTTCAGCACAAATAATTATAAATCTGCCAAGAAATACGGAATCCCTTTAACGTTAGCAGCAAAAACAAAATAAGTATTAAGCAAAAGTGTCAGTGGATAGAGGTGAAATGTGTATTAATGGATACACTTATAAATTTATTTGTTTTTCTTTAATTTTTAAGTTTCAAATCACTCCAAACCAGTCTGCGGTGTAATGCATAAATATTCACATTTTGAAAATAATTTACTATAACTGAATAAAATAAACGTATACCATGTCTATATTAAAATTATTCTAAAAGAACATTAGTATCTACCTGTCGGTTAAGTTTTGCAAGCACGTTTCATTCCCCAAATAGTTCCAAAAATTAGCTAAAACGCTTTTTGAAATATTCAGATTCCAGGTGATTCTATTTAGGTCATTCATACATGACGACAAGAGAAAGTCAAAGGTTAAATTACAGCAGACCGTTGATAAATTAAAACCCAAACAAGTGCTCTTGTAATCATTGTTGAATGCGTTTAGGCATAAAGAAAATTCGATACGATCACCAGATGTTAATGTGTCGTCGATACTTGATGCTGTCGTTATTTCATTCATTCTTAACTCATTTGACCTATTCAGACAATCTATGATAATATCAGTGTAAAGCATG
The DNA here is from genome assembly GCA_964033795.1 of Lymnaea stagnalis. Classification (NCBI taxonomy): domain Eukaryota; kingdom Metazoa; phylum Mollusca; class Gastropoda; family Lymnaeidae; genus Lymnaea; species Lymnaea stagnalis. The sequence goes on along the minus strand of CAXITT010000424.1, from coordinate 84,329 downwards.
ATACAGAATTCATGCTTATTCGAGTATTGAACCACTTTTATTTTTTCAGAAATGTTCAACTGACTGAATATTTCCCCCAAAAGCTCGTCACAAACAGAGATAAGCTCGTCCATCCTATTATCTTTAAACGCGTCCTCTTGTCTGGTTTCAACGGCAGAGTTGTCCACATTTCCGAAGATGTGTTGCATGTCATGACTTGGTGGGAAATTCGATGAAACGCTGGTCACGATGAGAATCACGACGATTTTTAACGCAAAGATACAACTACCAGCCATTGTCCTGTCGATTTTAGGTGATACCAATTTTACCTCAACACTTTTATAATGTTCTAAAAATGGAGATTTTTTAAATGAGCATATCCATCCTTCATACGACTCGTCTTTGTTCATTTATTAACATAGTTATCGTCACAGCTCTTTTGATATCAAAGCTCACGACTACAAATTACCAAAATAATCATATGTAAATTATTTTTAAATGGAAAACGCGAGTTACAAGAAAATGGTAATAGTTTTAAATGTTGATTTTCTGTTGAGGTTACATTAAGACAATGTGATAACATGCGTGTCTCTGTTTCGTGTTTTTACAGGACATTACTAACATTAAATTAGGTCTAGTGTACATGACACAAAAAAATTTTTTCACGTTTCTTCTTGTTTAAATTACTAACATTGTTAATTTCTCCAGTTTTAAAAACTCTAAACACCAAAAAATAGCCATAAGAAAAAACATTAGCAAATCAGAATTTAGAATTCTAGTAAATAATTTTCGTAAGATTGTGCTGGTTTTTTGAATGCCTCTTATTTCTCATAATAATCCACTTATGGTTATAGTATGTCACAAAAGTGGCAAACTAAAGCCTCATATTTTGACTTTCATACTTTAAATTGTCACACGATGGACTTGTAGTTTATTTTAAAAATCAACAATTTTGTTCTTGTCACTGAACAATTTTGTTCTTGTCACACGATTAGATAGTAGTTATCTTTTTTTTACAATGCAGAACTTTGTTTACCTAAATGTGTGTTTAAATAAGTAATTTTGAATCTCAACTTCTAACATTTTAAAACTCAACTTCTAACACACAGCTTCCATGATATTATGTCTGAGGTCATTAAGACAAAAACTCGTACCAACATTATTTATATAAGGATTTTCTGGCTTTCGTGGTACTGCTCATAACCCTTTGGCCATGTTAAAATGAAATATCTTAATTCATTTCAATTTGCTCTGGAACAAATGACTTTAAATCTTAGACTTTCAATCATTACTGACTGCCCTGAAGCGACTATAACAAGTTATTTTAAAATATTTTTAATGTCGTGATTACTCAGTGATTACTCGGTGATTACTTGGTGATTACTTGGTGATTACTTGGGATTACTCGGGATTACTTGGTGATTACTGGGTGATCACTAAAGGATTACTTGGTGATTACTTGGTAATTACCATGTGAATACTCGGTGATTACTCGGTTTAAGAAAATATGTTTAACAAGACAAATGTTATGTTCAACAAGACAACTCAAAAACATGTGGTCACAAAACAAATCTTCAAAAGTGCGATTCATGTAAGAGGCATCACTTCAACGAAGCTCACAAAATATATAACATCCTTTTCAACATGATAAATGGTTACCATGGTGACCGTCAAATGGAAGCCTTGGCACTTAGCACACTTTTGAGCAATTAATTTTAAATGTTGGACAATTTATTTCTTGAGTGAAATCATATGTTAAATATTACTTAAAATAGTGTCATGCGCTAAACACTTATTTATGTCAATTCATTTCTTTAAAAGATTATATATGAAATGTTAACTAAATGATGCTGTAAGCACCAGAATATTGATCATTATTGATTCTTTTAAAATGTATTAATCTAGTTTCAAATAATCAATAGAGAAAAAAAAGTTAAAATAGAAATATCGCTTAATGTTGAAATGTTTTGAAATGTTTTATTCGTGTTTCCTATTTTAGACAGTCTATTTGGTTTAAAGTTTACGATACACTTTTTGGTTTGGTATTGATGACAGACCATTTGGTTTCATATTAAAGACAGAATATTTAGCTTCATATTTAAGACAGACTATTTGGTTTCATATTAAAAACAGAATATTTGGTTTCATATTAAAGACAGAATATTTGGTTTCGTATTAAAAACAGAATATTTGGTTTCGTATTAAAAACAGAATATTTGGTTTCATATTAAAGACAGAATATTTAGCTTCATATTTAAGACAGACTATTTGGTTTCAGAAACAAAGACAGACTATTTGGTTTCATATTCAAGATTTACCGTTTGGTTTCATCTTAAAGACTGACTATTTGGGCTTAGCAAGAGCTAAATATTAAATGCAACATTAAAGCGGTTGATCAAAAGAACGCACTACAAAATTTCACTAAAATATTTCTTTATTACCCAAAACGTGTATAACAGGTAACATTTAACGACTGGTAGAGTACCCAGTGATATAACATTTAACATCTACACAAGTACCATCTCCAACCTCTAATGTCCAACTGCTGCTGCATGATACAATTGGCCTAATAGCATGCATAAAAAAAATGAATGAAAACGTATAAGAAATATTCTATTAGGTCTAGTTTACAGTTATTCGCGGTTCTTCTATTTAAATTACTAAAATGAAATCTGAGCATAGTGTACCAGGTTTTCAAACCTTTTTGGGTTGGGGTAGAGAGAGACTAGTGTTGAAATTCAAATTATTGGGCGAAGCAATTCGATCATCATCTGTGGAGTTAGTTTTCTATCGACCACGTTCTTTAATTCCGAAAAGGAATTTCTTTGAACTCTACTCCAGAGTTGTTTCCTTTGGTGCCATACCATCAACGTCATGTGTAGAGAACATTTCAATAGAGTTTCTTGTCATTTTGATTGTTTGAAAACTAATGTTAAAATAATTTTAAAAAAAACACTAGATATTTAGAAAACGTTTGATAATTTGTTGGTCCCAGTATTTCTATATATTCTGAGACTTAATATAATTTATATTAATTTATCAAATGCATGTGTTTATCAATATATATATGAATGAGCTAGAGTGACATAACGCCAAAGGGGAGATACTTTTTAAGTACGTTCAGATTCCTTAAAACAATCATAGCTATTTTCTATTATTTTACGGAAATCGAAATAATTTTAATTTGCAAAAAGGTATTTTAAATCCGCTTTTATTTTATTAAAATATAAAGTATTATTATTCTAAATTACAACTACATTTAAAGCATCAAACAAGGAATTATTTTAAGCATTTTATCCGAATGTAAAAGTTAGGAAAAAATTATTTATTAAAATATTATGATCTAAGAATTGCATCTTAATCACATTTATCGGAAAAATCCAAAAATCTGTTTATCTTAGTGCGTATTTTAGTGCGTACTTAATATTGCGAAATAAAAATACAATTTATTTGATCTTTATAATTATAAAAATGACTTGATAGCGCGATTGCCTATTTTAGCCAAAGCTCCAAGTTTCTTTGATGTTATAACCGCGCCTAACTAAACTGATCATATGTTTGTTCTCTCTTTCTTACAAGAAAAATTAATAAAAGTAATAGATGGCTTTTTGAATTGAGAAAATTTTCTGAAATTTTAATACAACTTTAGCTTGGTATTTTTAACATGTTTAATACGATTTTACTTTTTATTTTTGCTAAAAAACTTGTATAAAAGTTATAAAGTTGTAAAAAACGTAACCTTTACATAGACTTTTAATACAAAAAGTGCCGTTTAATGCAATCAGTGCAGCGAAACTATATATATACAAATAGCATTCACTAATGCACTTTTAACTCATCCAAATAAGAACAAAGCATGTAAAAATGCAAAAAAAAAAGTTTTTTTGCGTAATTAAAGGTTGGGGGGGGGGGGGGAAGAAGTAAAACGAAAGTTTAGTTTGCTAAAAAAAAAAAATGTAAAAAAAAAAAAAAAAAAATTTTTTTTGGGTAAAAAAGGGGGGGGGGGGGGGGGGGGTAGAAGTAAAACGAAAGTTTCATTTGCCCAAGGTGGCACAGCGGCACATCTGAGATGTGCCTCAGAATGAATTGGACAAATAATTAAACTTCTTAGGCACATATATATCTGGGGTGAGAAGTAGGGTGTGTACAATTTTACGTGGATGACAATATCTTTAAAAGCAATGATATTGCAGTTGTCGAAAATAAATTGTATATTCTTATTTTACAAATTAAGACAATGAATAACGTTAACTAAACATAAGTATATTTTCACAATTATAACCATAAATATCAAAACCCATCATTTTACATAAGGGAAAATTAATTTTTCAAAATAGAAATTGGTGAAGACTTTTTAGACAGACAGACAAATAGACAGACAGACAGACAGACAGACAGACAGACAGATAGACAGATAGACATATAGACAGATAGACAGATAGACAGATAGACAGATAGACAGATAGATAGATAGACAGATAGATAGATAGATAGACAGATAGATAGATAGATAGACAGATAGATAGATAGACAGACAGATAGACAGACAGATAGATAGATAGACAGACAGATAGATAGATAGACAGACAGATAGACAGAGAGATAGACAGATAGACAGACAGACAGACGGATAGACAGACAGATAGATAGACAGACAGACAGACAGATAGATAGATAGATAGATAGATAGATAGATAGATAGATAGATAGATAGATAGATAGATAGATAGATAGATAGATAGACAGACAGATAGATAGATAGATAGATAGATAGATAGATAGATAGATAGATAGATAGATAGATAGATAGATAGATAGATAGATAGATAGATAGATAGATAGATAGA